>OU015493.1:76679067-76814067 GCA_907164885.2 Dolomedes plantarius | reverse complement strand
CAAAAGTCAATCGCTTATCATGGTCGGGGTACAGTAACTCCTGTACACGGCTGATCTTGTACGGATAGAAGTTGATAATCTTTCGTAAGATTATCCATACCGTACTGTAAGGCATATCCATATTCCGAGCTAATCCACGAGCGCTAGAGGTGGCAGCAATATTGTCTGGTCCTCTGTCGACAATCGCCGTGGCAACTGCTTCGATTGTATCCTGTGGTACAGGTTTTCGTCCTTTGCCTGACTGAACCTTCAGAGAACCTGTTTTCTCAAACGTCGCAACCATTGCTTTTAGCCCATTAACTCACACAGGACCGTTACCTTTACGCATTTTTTGTGCGTTCTAAAAGCACGAAGAGCGGCTGACGCGTTGCACTGGTTGAGGTAAAAGAATTTGACCAGTACAGTTTACATAAATACGCAAATTCAAACAAATAAATGATGGCATTTAAGAGTTTGTGAGGTATTGAATCAAAATTAACACCCTTCGTTTAAATAAATCGCCGTTTGAAGGAGAAGAAATGCCTTATGCAAATGAGCGGCGCTTTTCTACTAGACGGGAATCCCCGTGGGTAGCATTCACTCTTGACAGTGAGAGTAACCAATACGAGGCGAGATCGGACGGAGGTGAGCGGCGAACGAAAAAAATTAGAGTGAAGATCGCTTTGCCGTACAGCAGCCGGATATTATCAAGTTTTCCGAAGGCGTTTTGCAGTTAGCTATCGTTCCAGCGACCTGGTGATAAAGTGAAGACAGAAAGGTTAATGTGGCGTTTGTACAAGCAGTAGCGTGGCTGAATTCAGGTAGGGTTTCCGTAATATAACTACCGGGATTTACACACGCGATAAATAATTCCCCGTTGCCTGCTAGCAATTGAGTACAATATTTTTGTAGTCTAATTGTGTTGTAATAAATAGTTTAGTGTAGAAAACCTCGTCGGATCTTGTTAATGATGAGTTCATTGTTTATTATAAACATTACCTTAAGGAAAAAAGAAACGACGAACTTCTGAAGTTTATATAAGTTGGTATGTATATATATACTATGAAACTTCTCTATGGCAACCAGCAATGGTTTCAAAAAAAGTGGCCTTTTTGAGTGATGGCCGTCGAAGAGAGGTTCATTCCACAACATTTGATTGGCTCTAAGGACTCGTTAATTGGTTCTGTACAAAATATGGACGTTTAGAGAAGTGGACGGCTAGAGAAGTTTCACTGTTTATAAATAAATAAATAAATAAATAAAATATATATATATATATATATACAGTATATTTATTTATTTATTTATATATACATAGAGAGAAAGAGAGAGAGATGTGTGTGTGTGTGTGTGTGTATGCGCATGTGCATGGCAAACTAATAAATTTGTGAAATTGAATAATGTCAAGAAATATGAACAAGATAATGAAACTGTTTTAGGCAGTTCTTAAATGTCTTTCATTCTCCCGATAAAGGTTTCTCATGTTGTTGAAATTTTATTTGGATTTCAAATGAGTGGCATAATTGTTTTGGAATGCATTCAGCACTGTAGAGTTTTTCTATAATTTTAATGGTGTTTGCTTTCATGTTTATGAAGGAAAACATAGATCAAAAGCATATTATCCATTATTTAAATTCTATTTTGCATTTTCGTGGGATTGGAAATGTTCCTGGATACACCCAAGTTCTTCCAAGCATTCATTTTCTTCCAACAGCAAAATCATATTCCAAACAGACCGCCTTAAGTTTTGATATTTTACGTTTCCGTATTACTGTGATACAATACTTAAACAGAATGACTAATATAAAGTGCGTGCGCAAAAATATTTTAAATGTTATACTTGGGTCGTGGTATTAATATTTGATCGTCAAGCTTAAAACTCGCAGATCACACATAGCATTGTTTTGTAAGTATTTCAATTATTTCAAGAAAGTGGATACACAAACTGCAGAGTTGTTAAAATATTTTAAAGATTTAAAGATTCATTTGTAATTTTAATAATACTTTCTGTTATTTCTTTGATAATTTATTATCCTGAAGTCAGTTGATGCTTGTGTTTACGCTGCTGCACAGTCATTAGATGATTATGCTCTGCAGATCAGAGAGGAATATTCCATGGCGCTGTCATTGGTTTAGAAATGGAAGTCCGTTAATTTTACTGCAGGCGGTTTATGAGCTGCCATATATCTGAAACAGTCCATATTATCACGTTTATGTCTCAAAAACTCAACAAAAGCATATTATAGACAAGCAAACTGGCTCAATTATTAAATCTTATCAGGAAAATAGACTATTAAATTTTTTAATTGATTTTTTGTCCCATTTATTGTGTGGGTAAAGATACAGAGAAAATTAAAGCACAATGAAATACAGCCCCTCTTTCCTTATTGATACTAGAAACGATTCAGAAAAATAGATTGAAAGTCACTGCCTTTAGGAAAAAATATCTGCATTTTTGCTCGCAGGGACCTAGGAAGATGGAACGCAGTACCACTGAACAATTGTTTGGAGATCAAAACTCCAGAAGAAATTTTCAACACCCTTAGAGTTCAAAATAAAAACAAGCAGGAAAGTCTAGGTTTCATGAAATACCTATAGATAGAACTTTGGGATATAAAATGGAATCCTAAGAGTTGAAATTTATATAATTACAAATAATTGATTAAACACATACATATTATATATATATATATATATATATATATTGGAATCTAGATCTATCGTTTTTCAAGGGACCGATTGAAATGAACGATAAATGCGGAAACATAACAAAGCAATATGATCGTTACGGGAAAACGATGGATCCGAAAACGATCGATCGAGATTCCACGGAATATATATTAGCTTGTTTACCCTGTAACTATATCAACATTTGCACTCACTCGGAGGAACGTATTAAGGTAGATGAGTCACACCCAACTCTGGGTAACTGTTCATGGTTTCCGTGGAACATATTGAGGACACCCTTTAAGATGAATTTTAATACAATAATTTTATATAACATTTCGTATTCATTGTTTGAAGATGTCTCGCTCTATAAAATATCCTGTGACCTTCTGTATTGTCCAAAGATTGCTTTTTAGAGCACCTTTTATATTTCTTTTTTCAGGAGGTTGTCTTGCTGAGTCCAGAGAGCTATTATGGGGTCTGTCTTGTCCAGAGAGGGTTTTCTGTTTTGGAATAATTCGTAAAGATAGAATTAGTCTGTTTAAGTATGAGAAAGAAAATATCGAGTTTCTTACTTTCGATGTTTTCCAAAACACTGATTTTCATTTTAAATAATAGACTGTAGGTTTCTGAGAACACGGAATTTTCTTTAAAAATTAAAATAATAGTCGTTCTACAGATATGAGTATTTTAGTAAGGGAAAAGTGATTCAGAAATGTATATTATATTCATCTCTGTGGGTCTATGTCGTACCACCTAGAGTGATTACCACTCATCATTCTTTTCACGTATGTTCTCTGAACTATGTATAGGGTGGGTTTCCCCAATATCGCCCCTGTGCCTAATATCGCCTACTCGTGTTTCTAAAGTATGATTCGCGCTATGCATGAGAAAATGCAGTAAATCTTAGTTCTGGGTTTGTACTAACAGCGGCGATAGCGACAACGCTCTTATCACTGACAACAGAAACTATATGGCGTCTGATGTTGTTTTGGCTGTTGTCTTCGTAAACTTTGGCTCCAAAGAATCAGAAACAAGTGAATAACGAGGTAGGTGCATCCAAATTCTAATTTTGCTTATACCATTTTAAAGTGCATTAAACAGAGACTTTGCTAGCAACGCCTTTTAACAGGTGCTCCTGATTTAAGAGGTAAGAGGAACATAGGTATGCGATATTAGGAACCGCTCTGGAGTTCCCTGGTCATTTCACTTTTTCCAATTTAGCTACAAAACTTAAACTGGCACTGGTTTTCGAGATGGTTGATCTCTGGATTCAAAAGGGAAATTGTTCTTAGGGATGTTCTTTGAGTTTCCAGCCTAATCAGAAACTAAAATGGTAGATGAAATGTCGAAAAAAAAAGAGTAGGTTATATTTGGGACATACCTTGAGTAAACTCCTAAAATTAGACTGTTTTTTGCCTCAAAAACAAGCTAATGCATCAGATGTAGACAATATATCTTTTTCTTCATGCACACAGAGAAAAAATAATTCCACCTTAAAACAATGTAAGGGAAAAGAAAAAATAACATTCACTCACTGTTATCCGCTTTTAAAAGAAATATAGCTTCAATAAAACGAAAAAATATTACACAAGGAAATTTCGTTATCGTTGCTAATCTTATGCTTTTTCTTCGCGAAATGGCAGTTGTAGTCTTAATGACTGATCAAGGATAGTTTTCCCAGAAAAGGTACAATTTTCGTTTTTTTATTTAAAAGGTATTTAATTCTTTCAGATTCAAATGACTTTACTAATGTTTAAGTAATAAGAATTCTAGAAAAATATTCCCTTCGTTAGCATGAAAAAATGAAGAAAAACTAAACTTGAATTTTTTCGCCTTTTAGTAGCTTTAAAAAATGGCTGAATAGGAAATTCATTACGCCTCATTTCGTTGGTGAAAGAATTTGTTTAAATCAAAATAATGTTCTTCAATCTTTCAATTAGTTAAATGAAAGAAAAAAAATATCTATTATAGATTTTTACAAAATAACTTAAATTAAAATATTTGTTCTTTCTTAAAATGAAGATAACGCTTTACCAATATTTATAATTCCCGATTTTTAAACTATAAAAAACTGATAAATATTTAAGAAATTTTAATAAATTAAAACGTTTATAAAATTTTTTAAAAGAAATGGAATTTCGAAGAAGGTGGGGTGAAATTCCCACGTCCATTTCAAAGATAACATTAATTGATGTTATCTTATTTGATTAAAAATTATATATTTAAAATAAAATTTTGCTGTTCAATTACAATTATTCAATTTCACCTAGTTAGGTCAACTAGGGATTTTTAAAATATATTTCCATCTCAATCTACGTATGAGCCAGAGAAAAGAGTGACAAATATATCAAGTACTGAAATTGATGTTTCATGCAAGATACCTGTTCAACTCTAAAAGTTTCGATTTTGTTTAATAAAGAAGCATATTCACCATAAAACATTTACGGTTAGAAAAAAATCAAGGTTTAATCTAGTTTTTATTTATTAAATCTTTAGTTAGATTAATACACTGTAGGCAGGTTGTGAAGTTTGATCCTTTAAGACACTGCTGTATACATAAATAGAGGAAATTCGATTTTTCCTATTATTCTTTATTTCTTAACTCTCCGTGTTGAATATTAATTTTTGTTATTTTGCTCCGTCTATCAAGGAAAATATACCGGGGTCTTTTCTGTCGAAAGAGGACTTTTAGATCGTATTTGCCATTCATTCTTTGAACCAGGCACACAGGTACTCAGTAAGGCCCGTATGCCGATCAAACACTTACGAGAGCAAAGCTCTCGCAAAGCCCCTCCCTTCCGCAGAGGGGTCGCAATCGCGATGCAGATCAAACAGCGAGACCTTTTTCTCTCGTAAATACGAACGTCACGTGATCAAAACTTGCGGCTAGTAGGGAGCTCTCGTAAGACTCGTCTTTTCTCTCGCAAAGCCGGAATAGTCATTCGCTTTGCGAAGGAGAAGGATGTTATCCCTTTCTTTAAGCAGGGAATGGATATTACAAGATACGGATAATCCACTTGAGATGGAAGATGAAGTTTTTATTACAAAAATTTAGACTGTGCAAACATGAATTTATGTGTTTATTACATTTTTTCTACAACATCTTCAGCATTTATGAGCTCTAAAAGCTTTTATTTCTGACTAACAACTATTTTGTCTTCCATTATTTTAATTAATGTTTCTAAATTTTGATTAATTTTTAGCAGAATTCCTTGCCGGGATGTTGTTTCGATTTCTTGCACCATAGTTTTTTGGGTTTGAAGAGCCTCAGCTTCAAATTTGCTGCTTCTCTTTTTCTTTTTAATGCTAGATGCTTCCTGCCACGTACTGTTGAACTGTCTAGAAAATAATAAAAAATACATAGTAAATGAGATAGCACATGGAACAGAGCTATTATGTCATACATAAAAATCAACATATGTTATTTCATAGAAGTTATTGTCACAGATTATATAGTAAAACTGCAAATAATTATGAAGAAGAGTTCTATGCAGGCATTTACATAAAACTATGTATGTTACGTAAAACATACAATTGTTTAATTTCTATAAAGTATGGTACTAAAAAAATTTTAATTATCTCCAACAATTTCAGTCTGAAATTTATATTTTAAAACTTGTTACAAAAATTTGATTTAAATTTATCAAAATCCAAATAACTTACTTGATGATTGAGCAATATGCCAAGACTTTGTTTCTGCTGTTTTAGTGGTAGTTACAATCTCATGTATTGTAATTCACTTTGAATAACAACAACTTTCTGGGGGGGGGGGGAATTAATTAGTATAAATAGCAAATAATTTTACTTTAAATTTATTTAAAAAATTCAAATTTTCCAAAAGCATTATGAAACAAACATTCATTTTGTTAGTTACAATAGCTATTTTTTTCTCTGAGATTTTTCTTAGCTTTATGATTATTAAATACATAGTTGCATTTAACAATCATAAAGCTAAACATAATTCTGATATATGACTGAGCATTGGCAGTAATCTTTTGAAGCACAATTATTAAATTTATATTTGCTATTTCAGTGTACAATGTCATGGTCTCAATCCCCACCCTCAAATATTAATAATGCGGTGATCTTTACCTGGTAACAAAGCCTCCTGCAACAAAATATTTTGATCTTTGTTTAATGATTAACTAACAGCATTTTTAAAAATTTATAAGAAGATTTATAAACAAAAATAGAAATATGATATTCTTGTACACAAATGCCAGAAAAGTCTAACAGAACATTTTTAGTACTTAATTGTCCCTTAAATAAGCATTAGGACATTTTAAAATTTTGCTTTAATTAAATTTATTTATGATAAATATCTTGCAATGTAAAAATATGATATATTATAAATAGCATTGAAAATGATTAAAAGAAATTCTAAAAAACAGGTAATTAAATACAAAATTAATAGTTTACTTACCATCCATTTTTTTCTGTTTTAAAACAGCCTACAAGTAAAAAAATAATAATAAAATATTAGGATATTGCTAAAGTCAAATTACATTTTTTTCTTTTCAAATACAACTGAAATTACTTACCAATGCAGATGAATAGAATGACTCATCAGTGATGCCTTCACTGCACTTTTTTCTCGATCTCCTCTAATGAAAAATTTGATGTGACAATTTTATCTACAAAATGTAAAAGAAACAGCCACGTTGATCGAAGTCAAAGCGCGGGTTTTTTCCAATACTGTATACTTTTTCTTGAACCCCAACGCAAGGAAGCAATTAAAATGCCGTGTTTGAGGCAGTTCAGTCGGACGGTTTCGCTAAATTGACCGTCGAATCCCCCCCGCAGGTTAGGGTTCATGAGGGACCCCAGCTCTCGCAAAAGGGAGGAGAAAAAGGGCGTGGCTTGACCATATAAGGTTTCCTTACACATCTTGACGTCATCATTTGCGGAAGCGCAAATTGTTTGATCAGCATAGCTAAAAAGAGTGCTCACCCCCTACTCTCGCAACAACCCCCCCGTTTGCGAAGCGAGACACACAAAGCTCCAGCGTTTGTTCTGCATACGGGCCTAAGACATGTACACCAAACATGTCTTACTGAGTACATGTCTGCCTGGACTCAGTAATACATATTCTTTGATAACATGTCTTACTGAGTCTAGGAAGATATTCTGGGGACCGCCATTCTCAGATGAGGCTTTTAGATCACCTATTACATTCAATATTTGAGAACGATGTCTCCATTGATTAAGGCAAATATTCTAGGGTCTTCCTCAAAGAAGGCTTTAAAATAACTTCCATTCCTTCTATGCAGACCATGTCTTGTTCGGTTAAGGCGGATTTTCTGGGGACTGCCAACGTCCTGAGAACGCTTTCGATTTTGGAATAAAATATAAAGATCTGATTATTGCATCAGGCTACTTAAATATGTCAGTAAAATGTCAAGTTTCTTACTCTCGATGTTTGCCAGAACAGAGAACTCTCATGAAAAAATTAAAGGAAAGCTTGTTCTACATATCTGAGTATTTTAGAAAAGGAAAGTGATTGGAAAATGTATATTATATTTGCCAGGACTGCTGCCAGGACGTGAGCCCTTGTGGGGCTCTTACTTGTAGCGAGATTTACTCCCTTTAGAAGACAGAACTAAACCATCTTTGAAGAACTCCTCCCTACCACCCATGGTACTTTGGAAGAAGTCCGGGTGGTCTTTTCAGCTCAAGCCTAGAACATATCAAACAGCTTTCTCGCGCTTCATGACTGGCCATATTGGAGCTCTCACTTTTCGGCAGGGTCAGAAGATCTTCCCGTAGTGCCACTGTTGATCTGCCGACATGGCCTCCCCTGCCCATTTTTTGGCTTGTTTGTGTTTTACAAAGGAGGAGGTCCTTAGGGACCCTCTACTGATTTTAGACTTCTTGGAAATTTTGGGATTCATGGAGATTGCCCAGCCTTGCTAGACAAACTGGGATTAGTTTATTTTTTTAATAATAACAATAAAAAATATATTTGTCCCTGTGGGTCTCGTTGCAAAGTTCAATACATATAAGAACAATTTTCATTTATGTACTGTAAGCTATGTATGCCGCAATAACAATATACAGGATCAGAAGTGGTCAATATCTATTTTTCGTCATACACATAGAGAAAAATTATTCCACAATAAATCATTATGAGTTTAAAGATGAAAAAACACGCTCGCTCATTCATATACGCTTTTAAAAGACACACACCTTTAATAAAGTGAAAAAATATTGCACAAGGAAATTTCATTAACATTGTTATTCTCATGCCTTTTTTCCGGAATACCAGTTGTAGTCTTACTGACTGATCATGGATAATATTCCGCGAGAAAAAGTCATCCTTTCTTTCCCGTATTTAAAAAGTATTTCATTCTTCAAGAGTCAAATGACGTTGCTAATGTTTGAGTAATAACAATTCTGTAAAAATATTCTCTTAGTTAACATGGAACGAATAAAAATAACTAAAATTTTTTTTTCCTTTATTAGCTTTAAAAAAATAGCTGAATGCGAAATCCATTGCGCATGATTTCTTTGGGAAAAAGAATTTGTTTCACTCACAATAATGTGCTTTTGCCTTTTAATAAACAAAATGAAGGGAAAAAGTCCGTTATAATTTTTTAAAAAATGACTTTAATTAAAATATTTTTTTCTTGCCTAAAATATAGATAACGGTTCATCAATATTTATAATTTTCTATTTTCAAACAATATAATAATTGATATATGTATAAGAAAATAATTTTTTTAACAAAGGACATAAAATTTGGTAGACGGTGGTCTGAGAATGACGTTTACAAAGATAAATATAATAATTTTTAACTCAGTTCCTTAATAATCAATTATTTGAAAAAAATATTTGGAAATTCAAATATCATTCTCAAATGTCAGGTACACTGCTGGCCATTAAAATTACAAGACAATGAAGGAGGGACGATATAAACGTCAAATTCGCATGAAAGGAAGAATATACTGGAATATGCAAATGATTAGTATTTAAGCGTAATTGAACGACGCAGGAGGGAGAAACGGCATCTCAAACTCTGTATAAAAGGAAAGTTACGCAGAGAGTTTCTCATTCGGAAATCGCATTTGAATGTTGGTTGTTTGAGATCGCGTAATGTCACGCATGAGAAGGGGAAACGTCTACGAGTACGTGTCGGAATTCGATAATGGCAGGATCGTAGCCTGTCGAGAGTGTGTTTATCGTTCCGCGATGTTGCTACTCGCATTGGTCAGAATCCAACGACTGCCATGCGAATATGGAATCGATAGGTTCAAGAGTGTCATACTGAACTCCATGCAGGATCTCAAGGGCCTCCCGAAACTAACGAACGAGAGGACAGACATATTGTCAGGTCGGACTTGCAGGATCGTATAGCCACATCTCGGAACTTTAGTCAGGAAATGGCACGTTGGCTTGTTTGCAGCATGACAAGTATCCGCTCGGAAAGTGCTACGACATCTAGAGCAGCACAGACTGGACAGTGGTGCACCCAACGGCAAAACTTGATACAGGAGTGGCCCCGCGTCGTCTTTTCAGACGAATCCCGGTTCTGCATGCAACATCATGATGAGCGTATCCGTGTCTGGAGATGCCCAGGGGAACGCACGTGGCCTGCTTGCTTTCGATATCGTCATGCGGAAACTGCACCTGGTGTGATGGTACGGGCTGCCATTAGGTCCCCGACACGAACATCTCTTGGTCGCGTCGTCGGCAATCTGAACAGCCAGCGTTACATTTCATAGATGTTAAGGCCGTTATCTGTGCCCAAACTTCGAGGTCTCGGAGACGTCAGCTTTCAACAAGATTACGCAAGAACGCATGTTGCCCGTTGTGTCCTGACCTATCTCGACTGTGACTACCTATCGACTCGACTCGACTGACCTATCTCGACTCGCGTGTTCGACTGTGACCCTGTCCAGCACATTCTCCAGATTCCTCACCCATTGCAAACATCTGGTCATAGGTTACTGAGAGACTGGGCCGCTCTCTCTCTCCAGCCTCTACGATTGATGAGGTGTGGCATAGACATAAATCAGCATGGAATGATTTGCCCAAAATTGTCACCCAAGCCCAGTTCGACTCCTAACCGGATCGATGTCTAACCGGGTTAGAACCGTTTTAGCTGCCAGAGGCGGCAGCTGTGTGTACTAATTTCAAACCCTGTATACCCAAAATTGCCTACAAATTTTATCATGTTTTCTTCCTACTATGGTGTATACGTACAATAAGTAAAGCTTTGTTATTTCCTTTCCTTCCTTATGTTGCAATTTTAATGGCCAGCAGTGTATTTAAGCAAATTAGGTAATTTCAAACTACGTGTCTCTCTCAATCTGCGTATGGGGCACAGAAGAATGCATCAAATTTATCAAATTCTGAAAGTAATATTTCGTGGAATATACCATATCTGTGGACCTCTAAAAGAATGGAGTTAATTAATAAAAGAGGATATTCACAATGCATAAAACATTTTATGCAAAAATATTCAAGCTTTAACCAATTTTTTATTCATTAAATCTTTAGTGACAATTAATACGCTGTAAATAGATTATGAAGTTTGAAGCTAGATCTTTTAAGACGCATAGAAACATTAAAAAATTTCAGTTTTCCTATTCTACTTTATTTCTTAAACGTTCAACTTAAATATTGATTTTTGTTCATTTTCTGTTGCTATGAAGGCAAGCGTTCTGTTGGCATGTCTGTCCAAAGAGGCCTTTTATATCACTTTTTCCATTCATCCTTAGAGGCAGATGTCTTGAGTCTAGGCACATTTTCTGAAGACTGCCATGTCCAGAAGGGTTTTTTTATATCACCTTTGCCATTAATTCTTTGAGAACGATATCTCAATCAATTAAGGCAAATTTTCTGAGGTCTTCCTCAAAGAGAGATCATTCTATGAAGAGCATATCGTTTTGAGTCAAGGTGAATATTCTGAGGACTGCCATGTTCACAGATCTATTTTCGTTTTGGAAAAATACATAAAGACCTGGTTTTTGTATCAAGAGTTTTATGCATTTCAACAAATTGAGGAGTTTCTCACGCTCCAAGTTTCTAAGTTCGGAGACTTTTCATTAAAAATTAAAGCAATGTTTGTTCTGCGGATTTGTGTCTTCTAGTAAATGAAAAAATGATTCAGAAATGCATATTATATTCATCTCTGCAGGTTTATGTCCTAAGTTAATTACCACTCAGGATTCACTTTATATATGTACTCAAAACTATGTATAAGAACATTCCTAAAATTGCACTCTTTCATGCCGCAACTATAATATAAAGGTTTAGAAGTAGCCAATATCTATTTTTCGTCATTCAAAGAGAGAATAATTATTCGTATTGAAACATTATAAGTAAAAAGAAGAAAAATAATACTCGCTCATTGTTATCCGCTCTTAAAAGAAATACATCTTCAATAAATCGAGGAATAATATTACACAAGGAAATTTCGTTAACGTTGTTAATCTTATGTTTTTTTTCGAAATGGCAGTTGTAGCCTTAATGACTGATCAAGGGTAGTATTCCGAGAGAAACGGCACCATTTTCGTTCTGCTATTTAAAAAGTATTTAATTCTTTCAAAGAGTCAAATGACGTTACTAATGTTTGAGTAATAAGAATTCTGTAAAAATATTCTCTTCGTTAACATGGAATAAAGAAAAAAAACTGAAATTGATTTTTTTTCAGTCTTTATTAGCTTAAAAAAATGGCTGAATACGAAATCCATTACGCCTGATTTCGTTGGTGAAAGAATTTGCTTAAGTCACAATAATGTGCTTCTGTCTTTCAATTAGTAAAATGAAGGATAAAAGAAATCTGTTATAGATTTTTACATAATGACTTTAATTAAAACACTTTTTCTTGCCTAAAATTAAGATAACGCTTCACCAATATTTATAACTTCGCAATTTTAAGCTATATAAAAATTGATAAATGTTTAATAAATTGAAAAAAAATGCAATGTTTATATAATTTTTTAAGGATATAAAAAATTTTAAGAGGGTGGATTAAAAAATCTTAGGTTCATTCACACAGATAATTGCAATTAGTTTTAACTTCTTTCATTAATAATTAATTTTAGAAATAATACATCGAGGCTCAAATGTTAATTTACAATTTCAGAAAGTTAAGAAAATAAGGTATTTTAAACTATATATCTCTCACATTGTAAATGTGAGGCAGAGAAGAAAGAATCATAGAATACTGAAATTAATGTTTCATTAAAGGTATGATACCTGTTGAAATGTTATAGCATTTGAAATTTTGTTTATATTGCTGAAAGCGCATAATTAATAAAGCAAAATCAAGTTAATTTAAAAAGAAGCATATTAACATTTGTAAAATACTGTAGGGATAGAAAAATTAAGTTTTGTATATTTTTTAAGTACTAAGTCTTTATATAAATACACTGTAGACCGATTATGAAGTTTAAAGCTAGATCCTATAAGACAATGTCGTATAGAAAAACTGGGGAATATAATTTTTTTATATTTTCCTTTTTCACGTTATTCCTTCTTATATTACAATTCTTTTGTTCAGCACGCACACACACACACACACACACACACACACATATATATATATATATATATATGAAATGTCCGGATGGACATCTCATGAAATTGTATCCTGCATCGTGGCCGGAAAATAATATAGTGGGCTTCAGGAACAGACTAATTTATTAAACAATAAAGCAACACATCTTACTAGCTTCGAGTCAGTCCAACGTCTCTCGCAAAAAAGCGCCAAAATAGAATTAGGTCAGAGAGGTTGCCAGAATTGGCGGAGGAAGTTAGTATGTGGGAAGGCGAAGCGTTTACGTCAAGACAAGAAGCACGGGTTACCATGGCAGAGATGAAGTACAGAATGGGCGATTATAGGTAGTTAGTAATATTATCACAGAATATCCCCCCCCATCTAAAATGGATTGGAGCCGCGGCCGTCGACTCCAAGACTCCAGATAGTGAGAACATGAAAATTAGTAGTTAGACTATCAGGTTGAAGCTCGCTCGAAAATCACAAATTTTTATGTTGAATTGTAGAATTGAAAGACATAATAGTATGAAAAATGGCGTAATTTTAAAAACAAATAGCTGGAGTAAATAAAAAATGAATGGTACACTTAAATGAAAACACTAACAACAACAGATGTAAAGATGTTCCAAATACAAATACAAGTAAAAAATTGTGCGTGTCTCAGCCCCTGACATGTGTCACAGTCTGAAAGTGTTCAGAGTCCTGGACGGGAACAGTTCAACTAGTTGAAAATCACAAAGTAATTATTATTCACAGTCTTAGTCGTTGAATAATGTTTAGTTCTTTTGGAGATCTCCTGGGTTGTAGTCACTTTTTTAGAAAAATAATGTTCTTTGTTGTTTATTATTATTATGTTTGACATTAGTTATTGACTTTTCTTTGAGCAAAACACTATCTATATTTTATTTATTTTTTTCTAGATCATGTACACAAAAATATTAAAATTATTCTTTCAGCAATTAGTAGAATAAATTTACCAAATGCTATCAAAATTAACTTTCAACATCAATACCAAATGTCTGGTACCTGATGTTGCAAAATTCGAACAAAATACAAATTCCAACAATTGACACTAACATTCAATTATTGTGAAGAAATAAAAAAGCAAGACAATACAAACATAAATTTGAGGTATGTGACCTGTTGTGAGTACATCCTTGTGAGCGTTTATCAAAGGTAAGGTGCTTCCAACCTGAAACTCAAGTTTAGCAAACTGCACAAAATGAAAAGTGGCAGGCAAGTTTCTCAAACATGAGAGGGAAAAGCAATTGTTCAAAGGGAACATTTGACAAGTGCGAAGAGACAGGGAGGACAGTGAGAGTGGAAACCCCAGTATAAAAAACAATAATATTTATCTAGTACATAGTATTTTTCATATAAAATGTAGTAAGCTTCAAAAAGTTTTAAAAAAATATGTGAGTTTCACTTACACTCACGAAGTTTCTACAAAATTAACTAGGATGGCGATAGAACAGGAATGCTAAAAAGAAAGATTAAGGATAGCTGAATGATTCGCATATTGGTGACTTATTTCATCATTTCATTATTTAAATTTAACTTCTTTTTTTTCCAATTTTTAATTTTCTCCTGAAATATTTCGTAATTATTTTCATGTTCGACATTTATTTTGGCAGTGTTCATTTTACTTTTACTTTTACAATACTAGAAATAGCAAAAGTAATATAATAACTGATCTGCTTAAAGCACCAACTTTTGTGACACAAAATACAATACTAAATAAGAACTTTTTTGAATGTAAAGCACTCTGATGGTAACTTGAAAATTTGCTTTTATGAGCTTCTTTGATTTGAGAGCAGCGTTCGGCGTTCACTCTGAAATCGTAATTATTTTCTTGAAATTGAAGTTTTTGATGACTGTCGCTCACATATAAAATCTTGAATCACGTCTTGGAGGCCTAGTTGAATCGGATGCTGCAGCACTGGTACTTGACATTACGATGGCGTAGTCCAAAACAGGAAGAAAAAATGGTGAGGTCAGGCGGGAAACAGAATTCGAAAACCAAACTGGAACGAACCGGAACAATGGCATCTTTACTTGTTTCGATGTAGTCGTAATTTCTATAGCACTTTCATGGTGTTGGATGAGGAATACTTTAGCACTGGTCATTTTCTTTCAAGATGGCGCATTCAGGAACGCATGCGGAAAATAAAGAAAAAGTCCTGTAGAACAATGGCGGGAATCCAAAACGAAACTCGTGTAGAACGAAGATTTTTAACTTGTTCGATCTGCAGTCGCATTTTTAAAGTCCAGATCCTGTCGAGCTCTCTGAAATGTCCGGATGGACATCTCATGAAATTGTATCTTGCATCGTGGCCGGAAAATAATATAGTCGGCTTCAGGAACAAACTAATCTATTAAACAGTAAAGCAACACATCTTACTCGCTTCGAGTCAGTCCAGCGTCTCTCGCAAAAAAGCGCCAAAATAGAATTAGGTCAGAGAGGTTGCCAGAATTGGCAGAGGAAGTTAGTATGTAGGAAGGCGAAGCGTTTACGTCAAGACAAGAAGCACGGGTTACCATGTCAGAGATGAAGTACAGAATGGGCGATTATAGGTAGTTAGTAATATTATCACGCACACACACACACACACACAACACATATATATATATATATATATATATATATATATATATATATATATATATATATATGTCTACAAAAGTACAACCAGAAATCAAACCAATGACAACGGCAATCTTACTATGGCGCTACGCTGCTCAACCGTAAGCTGCTATATTAAATAAAAACATTTTTAAACCTGACAACACCAGCACAATTCATCAACCTGAAAGATGAAGAATATAATGAGGGGGAGTTGTGACCCCCAACACTCCGGTTAAACATGTTTTGTACCTAGGTAACACTCCCGGAAGTCATTCTTCATCTGCAACCTGACGTAAAGTCAAAACAAAGCAAGGAGCGATGAAATAAAAAATAAAGGAAATGGAACTTCGTAATTAAAAACCTGGGTCAAATTTTCAAAACCACCTGTCAATTCACTAAACATTACAGCCATCCCATATATTCACTACACCTATAAACAATGCATCATATAATAATTTTTTTAAAATATTTAGACTTATGACTAAATTATAACTTTATCCACATATAACCACTTCAAATAAGCACCACCTAAGTATCGAAATATCCACACACAATACTTTAAACATTATCAAATTATACATTTAGAACCATAATTAAAAAATAGCAAGGACACATACCTAGTGCAACAAGTATTCCAAGGCATGCCTTGGAATACTTGTTTACATAGAAATGTAAAGCGCAACCTAATCATTAACTACATGCTACGTATTAAACGTCTAAACTGTAGCAAATTGGAAATACAATCAGGCATAATCATTTGCAAACAATGCTTTAGAAATGGGTTTTCCTTTGGGATTTTGTTAAAAACCATGTGAATTCCATTCGATCGATAGGAAAGAATGTCTTAATCGATATTTAGTAATTGAGGTAATAAAATGATCAGTTGGCAATTTACGTATCGCACCTGTTAGTCTTTTACGGTCTACAATGTAGAGTTGCACTAGGTATGTGTCCTTGCTATTTTAGTTATAATTATGGTTCTAAATGTATTTGATAATGTTTAAAGTATTGTGTGGATATTTCGATACTTAGTGGTGCTTTTTGAAGTGGTTATATGTGGATAAGTTATAATTTAGTCATAAGTCTAAATATTTTTAAAAAAATTATTATATGATGCATTGTTTATATGTGTAGTGAATATATGGGATGGCTGTAATGTTTTAGTGAATTGACAGGTGGTTTTGAAATAATTTTGACCCAGGTTTTAATGTACGAAGTTCCATTTCCTTTATTTTTTATTTCATCGCTCCTTGCTTTGTTTTGACTTTACGTCAGGTTGCAGATGAAGAATGACTTCCGGGAGTGTTACCTAGGTACAAAACATGTTAACCGGAGTGTTGGGGTCACAACTCCCCCGGTCATTTATATTCTTCATCTTTCAGGTTGATGAATTGTGCTGGTGTTGTCAGGTTTAAAAATGTTTTTAATATATATAATAATATATAATATTATATAATATATTATAATATTATATATATATGTATAATTATATATATAATATATAATATATATATATATATATCTCGATATATATATATATAATATATAATTATATATACCCAACAAACACAAGACTGACGGCAACTTGATGGGCCGGTTCTGGAGGCGCCGGTAGAACGGATAGGCTCGGGGGGAAATGATCCGTACCGTGCCGGGTGATTACCGAATCTCCGAAGCGGAATCCCGTAGTGTGTACCCCCTTTGAGGGCTGGTGATGGTTGGATATTGAATCGACCCGAAACCGCTCTCCCTGTAACGTCCCGGATCGATAGTCCGATTCGTAACCACAAGTAACAGAAATCTGCATCAGAATTATGGATTGAAAGGGAAGGCGAAGAATAGATTAAACAGACTTTTCATAAATATTTATTTCACCTTTTTGTGAAACTTTTCTTTTGCACGAAAAATTCTCATAATTTTCCTTGCGTGAAAAGATTGAATTATATCAGAAGTATACGGCTGGACATATATAATCTTTCGGTTATACTATGTGATTATGTATAATATATATCACTATATATTTAATTTGCTAAGCCGACTTTTTGGGCAGTCCATGAGAGAAAAACTACTGCATCAGTTTACTTCATTTTGGTCTTAAACGAAAGATTGTAATCTGTAGATTTGTTAATTTGATTTGTGACAGCAATTTCCATTAATTCAGCGATAATTTACAATTTACAATTGATTTTACGCATGCTCAGTGGCATGTTTAAATCTGTCTTAGAAACTCACTGTTTCCGCGCACGCTCAGTGACATGTTTTATGGTAAACACGTTTATTCCGAGAAGTCCTCTCTAGATCTATCTCTGCCTTATTTATTTTATGATAATTATATTTGTAAAATACAACAGTAAACCTCATGGAAATTATTTATTTCATGCTGTTTAATTAGCGATAATTTACAATTTAAAAAAATTGCTTTCTGCACATGCTCAGTGACATTTTTAAATCTGTCTTTAGATACTCACTAAGCACGAAGCCGCTTAATCACAATTTGTTTCTGCGCATTATTATGATTTTCAACATTTGGCAATAATGTGTTGAATATAATTTGTGTATTAGTACATTCATTACTATCTAGCCGTCGTGTTTTGACAGACATCAACTATTGTTAGATTATATTAATTTATTTTGGCTTTTATATAGAAATGAAATAAATATCAACTTACAAATGGATAATTTTTTCGATCAAGAGTTTATGCACAAGAGAGTAAAGAGTAGTACCTGCCCTAAATTTGTTTTTCATTTTGATTAAGACGGACTTTTCGGCAGACTCTCTTGGATGCCAAAGCGGGTATCTATCTGGCGCTTCATTTCATACTCAGGTTCTCTGCGATTTACTTGGCAACCCTACCACCAGTTGCATTGGGCCAATATCAATTACGTTAGGCGCTACATTTCGTTTTTTGGTAGACCGCTGGGTTACACTTATTTGGACTTCAAATTTTTCGGTGCTGGTGTTGATAATTATTTCATGAGAATTAAATATTTCATGACGCAGGAATTGGAGCCATTTTTTATAGAAACATGACAATGTTTAGCTTATTTTCGGCACTTTTTTTTTCGCTGGGGGGGGGTAGTATATTGATTTTGTAATGAATAACATGACCGTTTTTATTTATCAGAAGATAGATATATTCATAGCATAAAGTAAAATACTTCGAGTGACAGTTCTCTTTTAAATGAAATTGCGTCCGAATGCATTTCAATAAATGTTTAACAGATTAAACACTAAAAACATATCATACATTTTTAAACCTCTATACGTCATATATTGTTATTAAAATATTGAGGTACATTGAATTTTATTCGTCTTTTTTACAGTATTTATTCGCATACTTTATAGCTAGTGATGTATAGAACAATAAAGAATGAATCTAGGAAATGAAATAAAAATAATTGATGACTGAAAATAAATTTCATATAGCAGACCAACGTATATGTAAATGTAGGTACAAATACTTTATAAGTTTTAACACCCATTGATATGAACTTGTATTCATATTTTTCGAATATGCTTTATAAAAACAAACTCCATCTCATCAGAGATAAAATTAGAAAGTGTGTGTTTGTACGTATGTAATGTTGACAGTAATTTAGTAGCTTTTAATGTGCTAGTAAATACAGGGCAGTTTCTAGGGTAGCTGCCATACGTGTGCGAGAATAATCCACCCCCCCCCCTCATACCGTATGGATTAATTGAAATTTCTCTGAAATATTTTTACCTTAAATGAAACAACGAATTACAGAAATATTATAAATTCAGTTTATTTTTTTAATTTTATAACCTAACATAATAATTAATGTATTGATATAACAACTGAATGAATACGTTATATTAAATACATACAACACATATCTATTAATATATATACTTAATAAGTCAGTCAAAAAGATAATCTTTGCTTTCCTTGCTTTTTTTAATGCAAATTCTGTTATAATATCTGATCATCTATATCTTCCGAAATGTCCTTTTCGATGCTAATAATAGATAAGTCTGAAAGCCTTTCTTGTCCCATTGTAGACGTCAAATAATTTTTTATTATTTTAAGTTTGAAAAGCTTCTTTCCCCGCTAGCCACAGTCACAGGCAACGTTAATAAAATTCGTATGGTAATCACTAAATTTGGACACAGATAGATGAGATTGTTTGTAAATAGGTATTGAATCACAATTAACGCGTTCATTTCAAGGGAAATATAGAGGGCAATGTTGTCAGTTTCATCGCATAAATCTTCAGCTATAATATATTTTTCATTTTAAATGGATCATGTAACATACTTTCCACATATTTACATTTTGTAGACCTATTTGATTTATCTGTTTCAAGGAAATCTGATATTGAAATAAATCCCCAAAAAATGCTCCCTAATTTCCATTTGCTTGATTTATTACTTAATAGAACAAATCTTACTACAACAGTAAGTCGGTCTTGGTTGCTTAGATCAGGGGTGGAATCTAAAATAGTAGAATAATATTTACAAAATTTTAAGAGTGATATTATTTCATGTCTTATTTTTTGTTCCAAAAGGGAAATAGTTCATTTTGAATATGAACACCTACAGTGGCTCCAAAATGTGTTCGTACACTTACGATTTTCAATGAAATAGGAATCTATCCATTAATTAAAATGAATATTACAGAATGGGCATTTAATAATAAGATTTATAATCTATTCTTAACAAAACTATATGAAATATTTTGAAAACATAGTAAAACTTTATTTTTAAAACACCAATAATCAAAAAGTAACAAAAACTATCTCACAAAAGTCATCGTACACTGAAATATTTTCGGATAAATTTATAACTAAAATTATCGCCTGGCGCTTTATTTTATTTTTGAATTGTGGTGGCATTTAAAAATATCATTGGCTTTAATTTTTGCTTGCCTATTCCGTATATTCTATTTATTATTTAAAAATGGCTTGCAAAGAAACAACAAACAGCATTGATCGAAAATTGATTATTTTTCATCATAGTTGGGGTAAATCAGTACGGAATGTTGCTAAATTACTTAATTTATCCCATTATACTGTGCAGTATGTGAAAAAACGCTTTAAAGAAGAAAATCGGATCAAAATCAAGATAAGAAAAGGTCGTCCGGCAAAGTTAACAAAACGTGATGAGAGATTTTTAATTACAAAATTTGTGAAAAATCTACGTTTGAGTGCTGTAAAAACTTTCTGCAGAATTTAATAAAACATTTTCTACTTCAATTTCACCTGAAACTGTTCGACGAGTTCTCAGAGCAGCTGGATTATATGGGCGTTCTGAACGTAGAATTTTTTTTGTGAGTGAGAAAACAGAAAGCTCGGGCTTTCCTTCGCACTATCAATGATTAATAAGCCCCAAACCTATTGGAATAATGTCTTATTTGCCGATGAAAGCAAGTTTATCATTTTTGGTTCCGATGGGCGTATAATTGTATGGAGAAGTAAAAATGAGGAACTTAATCCAAAGAACTTAGTAGAAACAGTTAAGCATGGCGGTGGAGGTGTCCCTTGTGTGGGAGTGCATGTCAACATCAGGACTAAGTAATTTGGTATTTATTGATGGCATAATGAATCGTGCTGTTTATATAAATATTTTAAGAGACAATTTAAAATTATCAGCCTAAATTTGGGTATTTGAAATTTTTAATTTTTTTTAATCAAGATAACGATCCTAAGCCCACGGCTCTCAACGTTCGCCTCTGGTGTCTCTATAATTGTCCACAAGTTTTGAAAACACCACTCAATCGCCAGATTTAAACTCAATAGAACATTTTTGGAGAGAACTGGAGGTTCGAGTTCGAAAACACGACATTTTTGAAAGAAAAAGCGAACTAAAAACAATTATGATGGAAGAATGGATGAACATTGATGCAGAAATTACAAAAGAACTAGTGCAATCTATTCCCAGACGTTTAAAGCTGTTGTTGATGCTAAAGGATATCCTACTAAATATTAATTTAACGAAACATTAGAATATTTTCTTATAAGTAGAGATTTTTTACAAGTGTTCGATGACTGTTGTGGGATAAAGTTTTTGTTACTTTTTGATTACTGGTTTCTTAAAAATAAAGTTTTACTATGTTTTTAAAATATTCATGTAGTTTTGTAAGAATAGATTATACATCTTACTTGTTAAATACGCATTCTGAAATATTCATTTTAATTAATGGATAGACCCCTATTTCATTGAAATCGTAAGTGTACGAACACTTTTGGGAGCCACTGTAAATAATGAGGCCATATTGATGGATTTCTGCTGATTCTAGTGAGGTGCTCTGATATTTTAATGAAAAAATATCATCAAGTTTCCTTACCTGTGAAATATTTTTATGGTCAGCAATCACAAATCCAGCACAAAATTAGAGACAAAAAGCTTTGTTTTCAGTTGTTGAGGTGGAACGTTCAAAATTATATAGTGCAAATTATCCCGGGCCGTGATTTATAGGCTCAGGGCATAAAATGGTATTTTCCTGCAACCTGACAAAAACCGCCCTAACCGACGCTATTTGATGGTTTAAAACGTGTTAAAACAAAAACGAAAAATGTATTTCCCAACTGGTGCTTACGTGGAGTCGCGTTTTTAAAACCATGTAGTTTTGTTTATTTCCAGTTATACTTGTAAAATCATTTTTAACTCTAAGTAGTTATCTAGCATAATGATAATATTTTTTATATTCATTATTTTACTAATAAATTAGTTTTAAGTTTTTTTAACCGCGTATCCGCCCCCCACCCCCTCCCCCACTCGAACTTTCCAGCTGTGTGCTGTGCCTCGCTTGGGGTGGTGAGATTCCTTTGTGTCCTCCCTCCGTGGACATTTGCAGGTGCAAGTAGCAGAAGGACGTTTTCTGAGAAGAGTGTGTGTGTGTGTGGGGGGGGGGTCGTAATTCTAAAAATAGACGGGAATGCTCTTTGAGCAGTCGCCAATCTTTTATACAGGACGTATAAAACTTGGCGATGTTGTTTTGGCGAAACCCTATGGCGCACGCTATTTATGCCAATTATATTCCGACAAAGTTAATGTCTGCAGTTCTCTACATGGTTATAACATTTCCTATCTCTACGATGCTCGACTGTGTGGGATTTTCTTTATTCAACATTTTTTAATATACCGTCATGGACAATGACCGAGAGGTATTTTTATATTTTGTACTTGTTATTTTAAGTAAACTTCGTAAATTTTCTCGAGAAAAGAAAATTATAATATTTGTCTATAGAGGAAATTTATTTCATTCTTCTCAAAGTTAAAAGTGAGGTGTAATATATATTTGAAAATGACGAATTACCCGATTATATAATTTAATTTATATAATTTATTTGAAAATGATTTAAAATTAAAATTGAATGTAGTTCAATGTTTTATAAATTTTGTTCAGTCCTTTTTCAGTCTTATCGTATTCAGCAATATAAGACTGTAGGATGACAGAATATTATTATTTTTATCACCAAAGAATAAACTTATCAAGACGTATTTGAAGATGTCTCAAAACAAAATATTTCTTGAACAGCTAAGCTTTAACAATGAACCATTCTTTGATATGCAAACTATGAAATTTTTCACTTGTCAACTACTAAAAAGTACTGAACAAAATTTATAAAACATTGAACTACTCTCAACTTTAATTTTAAATCATTTTCAAATAATTTATAACAATTAAAGTTATATAATCGGGTAATTCCTGGTTTTTCAAAATATAATACACCTCACTTTTAACTTTGAGAAGAATGAAATAAATTTCCTCTATGGAAAATATTAGAATTTTCTTATCTCGCGAACATTTACGAACTTTACTTAAAATACATGTACAAAATATACTTTTTAAGGGATTATTCTGAACAAAAATTTTAGGTTTTAGCAGAGATTAATATTTTTCTATTACCTGAAAATACACGAGAAAAAGAGAAAAGTTAAAATATACTACTAGTTCTGCATGGGAGCCAGAAAAAAAAAGAAATAAAGGTAAGGGTAGATATTAGATGTTATATATATCAAGTCTTATATATATAACATCTGATATCTACAGATATATATCCGATATATATCATCTGATGTATATCAAATGTACCATAAACACTGTTATCACAATTACTGTTACCATAAACAATCTCATTAATAAAAATAAAAAGCATTTGAAAGGAAGCGGTCTAAGAAAAACTTAGAAAATCTGTCGAATTCCAATTATGGCCCAGCACTGGAAAGTAACCCTGATCGACGGCGCTTTGATGGTTTTCGAGATGGGTATTGACTGCCTGTCGACACGAATTATTGCTCCCGTACACCGGCCCGTCAGCCTCCGGCAATGGTGAGGCTGTATGTCCACATCGACGGGAACTTTGCGGTTCAATCACGGTCCGCAGTCGGATGCACGATAGCTTCATTGTAACGGAAGCGGCCAGCACTCGAGGGGAAGTCGCGGGCGAGAGGACATGCCCGTGACGGATCCGATACTGACCTAATGCGCCGGCCCGGCATGGAGAAATCGGCTGGCCGGAATCATCCGGCCCGGCCGATGCCTCTGTGTTTGTTGGGTATATATATAATATACAGAAGGTCGTTCGCACTTATGGAAACGAATTGATTGTAAGTTTAAAGTATTAATGCCCTTTGTTTTGCAGCGATTTTCTTCTGCCTGATAGCCTGGTTTTTCACAATAGCTCTAGCTCGAAAATTCCCTGAAAGTAAACTTTTTTCTTAGTTCTGTCATGTCAATTTTTTTCCCATTCTTGTTGGGACCGTTTTCCAAAGTCCGTTCAGTGTTCTGGATGCGTTTCCTAAGGTTCGTGTTAATAAACAGAAAACGCAAAAGTCCATTGCAGAAGCGTCAGTTGATTTTCAGGCACTTCATGAAATGGGATACATTTATTCCTATTCCCTGATTCTTTCTTTGCTAAATAAGCGGCAGTTAGTTTAGACGTGTGACTAGAGGCTTTGAACATACGAAGCTCAACATTATCAAGTCCTTTCCATATAAGGCTGGAATTTCTTCTTCAAAAAATTGGTTCTAAAATATTCTGATGATAGTAGAGTGAATTCATATTGGCTTTACTTGGGACTGTTTGATTTTAAATTTGCCGTTGTACACAATCCTGCAACTACCCGCGAATCCCTTTAGGAAATTTTCTGTGCCACTGACCGAAGCCATTTCGTATGGTCAATCCCGTCAGTTGAGCATAAAAAAATTATCCTTTTTTATGTCAGTCACTTTTTCAGCAGCTTTTTTCAGCAGCTAGGTGCTTTTCATAAAATTTTCTACAAATTGTTTCGTTTTCAGCAATATGCTTGCCAAAATGCTGCAGCACTGCAAAAGTAGATGAACTTAATGTTTAAACTTCTTTTTTAACATCAAATCTTTATGAATGGTGTACTTACGTGCCAGAAGATATTCCTCGTTTCGATGCAGCGGATTTTTGAGTCGGTTGATTTCTTTTAGGGTCAGAGACCTTCACTTTTTTGATATTTACCAGCGTACGAATACGTCTTTGATGACGTTTCGTGGTTTATGTGTTCATTTTGCTTTCAGTTAGATGTTTTTTCCTTTCAAATTTAATATAATCATAAATAACTATTTTTAAATGTCATAAACTGCGATTTTTACACCACTTTATAATTTGATGATACGAATATTCTCCTCAGAAATCGAAGTCACGTAACCTTCGAGCAATCTCTCAATTTTAGGAGCATTTTCAAATAAATCTTTTATTGTATATTTCAAATTAAATAAAACAGTAGCAGTCGATTGCTCTGAAGTTGCCAAATTTTTATCTCAAAATGCAAACGCTAAAAACAAATTACAAAATCGTTTCATAAGTGTGAGCGACCTGCTTATATATATATATCTATATATATATATATATATATATATATATATATATATATAATATATATACATATATATACATATATATATCATTATAATATACATAGATATATACAATTATATACATATATTATATATATCTATACATATATATATAATATATAGATCTATATATATATATATATATATATATATATATATATAACATATATATATATATATATATATATATATATATATATATATACAAATATTATATATATATATACACACACACATATATATATATATATATATATATATATATAACTATATATATATATATTATATATTAAAAACTAGTAATTCTTAATTCAACAATCTTAACATTTAAAAACTATTAATTCCTCACTTTACTATTCCAAATTACAAACCCCTTTTTTAATTCCTTGAAAACAGGTAATTCCCTTTGGCATTCGCGTTAAATTCCATTTAAAATCTAACATTATTCTAAATTCCCTGCGGCGTTCGAAACAAATTTCGCTTTTGATTCTAAGTTCTAATAACCTCTAGAGAAAAATTAAATGCTGCCTGTTAATCGAAAACTAACATTGCGTGACGTGGGTAGAAAATTAACGCTTTAGCGCATTTTGTCACGCCTTTTCCTAAATTTTAACCAATTAACCTTACTTGATCACATGACGAGATAAGTTTATATACGATTTGGGATCACGTACATGTACGCTTTCGGATTTTGTAACTGTCCCGAGAAGTTGTATTGTGTATTAAAAATAAAAGATGTAGTTAAATTAACGTTGTGGTGTTTTATGTGTCCGAGGGTGAGATTGAAAAGCGGGAAAGAAAATTAAACATATGTGATGCACGGCGGGCGACAAGTATCCATCTTTACCTCAAAAAGAAATACCACTCAGGCCTTCTTCGTCGGCCCGCGCCCGTGACATTACATAAAGTCGGCAGGATACCTCCCCTCGGATACAGACAGAATTTTAAGCCGCCGTTAGTCGATTCCGACAGAAACAAAATCCCTCGACTTTTCAAATGTGAGATATAGGACTAAACCTCAACCTGAATGGACCTTGACTGGAACATTGTGCTGCGTGTGTCGCGTGAAAATCCCGTGGATTCCACGAAGTGAACTTTCATTGAATCTGAAAAAGTCGCTGACTCGGAGTGTGGATTACCTGCTATTAAAGATTTTTCGACGAGTTGTCGACCACCAGTATTAGTTTTGTTTACTGCAATATGAATATTTTTCAGTCGTCGAATCATGTGAACTTCCGAAGTTCGTGGCAGAGATTTCGTGAAAAATATTTCAGATTAGTGAAACGTCGATTTCATAATCGTTGACCTGGGGATAAACATATCCGAGAAATTCTGCGAAAACATATGCTGTGTGCAGTGGAATAATCTGTTGGATACAACGTACGAAGTTTGAATTTAATTGACTGGAAATTCACTTTATGAGAGACTGTCATCTAGTGTCATCTCCAATTGGGATACTGAGTTCTAGGACTATTCGAAATAAAAACTGTCCACTTGGGACTAGCTAAGCTAAGAACTTCACCAAGATAAATTCAGAATAGAGCTGCAGGTGTTAAATATATGAAAATGTGTATAATTAATTTGGAAATAATAATGGTGAAAATTAATAAGGATAATGGTAAAGAGTGTGAATAACCGCTTCAATTGGTAAGCTAAAATTTACGAATTATTGTTAAGGGTGAACAATTTTGATATTAATAGATACTGATAAAAATTATTATAATGTGTTTCGTTGAAAAGTATTCTCAATTATTGATTTAATTAAGTACCTATGATAAAAAATAAATCGAATAAAAAGTAAAACGAAAGTAAAATCATTGCGTTTAAACGTGTATTTTGTTTTTGATTTAAAATGTTCATTTTGATTTGCATTTTGATAGAATTTCACGTGTATATTCTTTCATATTGTAAGAGATTTTGAATTTAAAAGAAATTTTGAGACATATTTGATAAATTTACTAAAATTGTGTATTTCTGTGTAATTTTTATAACTATTCTGTGTTATATTCTGATAAGAAATATTTTAGTGTTTTAAAATAATTAATGGTCCTTGGTTCCGTTAAACTGAAAAATTAAATGAGTAAAGTAATGTTATGAGTATCTAATTTGGCACGCGTTCTGAATCGTCGCGGAGAACAAAGAAAAAATAACGTAAATCATTTCCGTTTTCGAGCGCGTTGTATTACATTTCGAAGGTCGCCTCCGCAATAAATTTGAATGCTCAGCATTAGTTTTGTAAACACGATCACGAAAACAGCCAAACTTGTTTTGATTCATTTAACTTAGGATTTTGCGGTTCTAAATTTAACATATGATGCCTGTAGTTTTGGTTTTGGGAAAATATCTGCAGGGATAACATAGTAATTTTCAGACATCAAGAAAATTTTATAATTTAAGTACTTTGACATATACATTGATGTTGAAACCTCGTAAATTGTTCTACGAATTAAAGTAAAGGAGATTCCTGGAGGTTCAGTCGACAGTTAAAACAATTATAACATGACTTAGGGTGCCAAAAAACCACAAGTGGAGAATTGAAAAAACCATTGTATGTTATATTTGGTTCATCCGCCCCAGAAAATTCTCGAAATAGAAATAATGAAGAAAAATAAATAATAGAAGAGAGAATATTATAATGAGAAATATGTTTTAAGATATTAAATACGAACGATGAATATTTGGGTACTTTACAGCGAGGATTCATACCAAATGTGATATAAGAAAAGAAAAATTAATTTTGGTTTATCGATTCATGATTAACTTAATAAAACTGAGATGGGTATTGGTAAAGTAATTTTGATTATTTGTGTCAATTGATAGAATAATAGTTTGAAATTTGAACATTAACATTAAATTATGGCAATTGATAGAGAATATTAAGGTATTATTATTGTTATTATTGGTATTAGGAGTATTTTATTATTGTGTGTTTAATACTTTCATATGTTGTGTATAAAATTGATAGACCAAACTTTCACACTAAACGAGATTCTGCAATTGTCCATGCTTGCAGATTGAGATATTATAATGCAAAAGAGAACTTAAAACTACACCACGAATAATGACAACATTAGATCCATTTTTCTTTCTTTTCTATGTGATGCTTAACATCATTATATTTTTTTAAATTGATATAATTAATTATGTGTTGTCCTACTAAAGATATATAATAAATTAAAAAAAATAAAATAAAAAAAAACTGTCTAACTTAAACTTTCTTCTTAAGAATACTATTATATGTGAATTTTTTTTTGGATCTCAATTTAAACACCGACTATGACAACTCTACTTCTTTAACCTTTCAGTAAATTTTCTATTTCTTGAAAAAACACTTTCCTATCACCCACCTCTAGAAGCGCGTTGGATGTCGTCCCAACTGTTTAAGATCTTATTAATTTTTTTGCTATTTGTTTTTAATTCATCAACTCAGTCACTTAAAGTGCTGAAGATCATATGCTGAGTAATGACTAAAACAGGGCTGGGATGGCCACTCCTTTTGTCCTCCCATTTCTATATATTATACTCCCACAGGTATGACAACTGCACCTTTTCCTTTTTCTCCATCTTTGTACTATACAAGATGCTGTTTTTCAACGCAGTCATATTCTGTCGGAGATTCACGGTTAGTCCACTGTACGGCTAAAAAGACTCTTCCTTCTTATTAGTCAGAGAACAATATGGAGAAAGAAAACCCACTTGTTACACAAACATAAACACAACCCTCACTGCTTAGAGGTAGAATAAAACATTTGAGACTAAGAGTTGGGGAACACACATACAACAAGGTACCTTCAAACAAGGAAATGGATCCACATAAACTTATAATAAATGTACAAAAATGAATAGTAAATAAATAATTTGAAATAAAGTGAAAAGTATTGAGAATAAGTAAATAAAGTTAGAAATAATAAATAAAGTTATAAATAAATAATAAAGTTAGAATAAATATGAATAAGTATAATTAAAGAATATTGAATAGAATTTTGGAATGAATAAATGTTGTCGAAATAAATGAATATAAGAAATGATGAAATGAGAATAATAAGAAATAAAAATGATATTGAAAAGAGATTTTTTTGATAATAAGTAATATTGAAATAAAGGAGATAAGAGATATTAAGAAAAATAATGAGATAAATAAAGATACGAAAACTAGATAATGAGTGATATGTTTTGTAATTTTTATATACAATTGATATATTTGAAGTGTGATTTTATAAATCTTGTGATTTTATTGAAAGTGTGATTTTTATTATAAACTGTGATTTTTATTATGTAACTAAAAAAACTAATTTCTTTATATGTAAACAAGTCGAGATAATGTGATGTTTATGTATTCTACGTTGCGAAGCAGAAATAACACAGCACTAAAAAGACTGTGATTTTTTTGTACCCAAATACAAAGGACTATTTTTTTTAATTTAAGCAATACATTGTGATCTTTTTTGTGTATTCTGCACTTGCGAGATGGTAGGACACAGAACCCTACCGAACTGTGAATTTTTTTTTGTACTTTTCTCAAGCAACATACTGTAGATAACATAACAAGGACAGTGAACTATAAGCTACCATGTGTACCTTACAAACTGTTTGGACTCATCCCAATGTTGTGAGAGTTGAGAAGGAAAGTACAATAACTTCAAATTATTATTGTCATGTTCTATTCCATTAACTTCACATTTTTTTTTTGGTTGATGTTGATATTTTCATTGTTATATTCTATTATTTGTGTGAGTCGACTCAAGTTAGCTTTTTTTTTTTTTGTATTTAGTTAATTTAATTGATTTTTTTTTCTGAGATTTTGTTGTGTGGGGAGACGTCCCTATTCAACAGGTTTCAAATACACATTTATGTAGAATCTTCAATTTAATATTATGTGTCCTTCTTTTTAGTGATTTTATATATATTTTTCAGTAAATTTGATAATGTTGCTGTCAGCTCATCACGTGATCTTTAAAAAATTATTTTTGCAATTTAACTTTAATTGAACTTGATACGTAACTTATTCCAAATTTTTAATGCCCATTCTTCTCACTCATCTGAGTGAGTCTGCCCTCCAATGCAGGCATTGTAGTCAGCCTCTTCTCGGACGGGGGGGATATTCTATAATATTAAAAACTAGTAATTTCTTAATTCAACAATCTTAACATTTAAAAACTATTAATTCCTCACTTTACTATTCCAAATTACAAACACTTTTTTAATTCCTTGAAACAGGTATTCCCTTTGGGCATTCGCGTTAAATTCCATTTTAAAATCTAACATTATTCTAAATTCCTGCGGCGTTCGAACAAATTTCGCTTTTGATTCTAAGTTCTAATAACCTCTAGAGAAAAATTAAATGGCTGCCTGTTAATCGAAAACTAAACTTGCGTGACGTGGGTAGAAAATTAACGCTTTAGCTCATTTTGTCACGCCTTTTCTTAAATTTTAACCAATTAAACCTTACTATGATCACATGACGAGATAAGTTTATATAAGATTGGGATCACGTACATGTACGCTTTTTCGGATTTTGTAACTGTCCCGAGAAGTTGTATTGTGTATTTAAAAATAAAAGATGTAGTTAAATTAACGTTGTGGTGTTTATGTGTCCGAGGGTGAGATGAAAAGCGGGAAAGAAAATTAAACATATGTGATGCACGCCGGCGACAAGTCATCCATCTTTACCTCAAAAAGAAATACCACTCAGGCCTTCCTTCGTCGGCCCGCGCCCGTGATATTACATATATATATATATATATATATATATATATACATATACTATATATAAGTGGGCTGGAGTGCTGACTCCATTCATTAGAAGGGAATAATTAAACGTTAAATCATTTTAAATATTTAATGAAACCTTTACATGACAGGACTAAAACTTAGGATGAAGTAAAAGAAAAAGCACAAAAGCATCAAAAGAGCTAAACATCGGGAGCTTTCGGAACAACACATCCGCTTAAAGTTCTTTCACAGTCCATAATGATGTTTGCGCGCGAAGTCCTTTGAGCCGGAGTAGTGAGTAGTGGAAGTTGAAGTAATAGTTCAGTGGTGTTGCCAACTACACAGCCGTCCTGAAGTTCCAGGCGTCCGCGGCTGGGTTGGAGTAAACAATAAGGCTGAAAAGATAAAGAAAAAACAAGATGAAAAAGAAAAAATTTGAAATACAAGCAATGGTTCATCACATTGGTATGGGTGTTCAGTTTTGCACCACTGTTTCATTTTATCCGCTGCATTTGACGTTATGGTTAGACCTTCGTGATGTCAAAACTTTCGAACTTTGCAACGATCGTTGGGGTTGATGTTGTGACCTTATATGGTCCGAAGAACTTTGGTCGGAGATTTAATCCAGTTTCTAAATTGGTTCTTTATATTGCCACTTTGTCACCTATCTTGTATTGACAAGCTAGTTTACGCCGTTTCTTATATTGTCGTATGTTTTCTTTCTGTATTCCAGATGTTCGCGAGGACAAAATGCAAGGAATACAACTTGAAATAATTTCTTGAACTATTTCTTAAGTTGAGGGATGATAAATTCACAATAACAATTAATTCGGTTTTTTGTGAAGCAAAATGACCTTGTGAATGGGCGTTTATCACTATATCTTTTTGGATCATTGTCGGACTACTAAAAGTTCGGCATCCTGATAAAGTTTATAAAGAATTACAATTTAAGAAAAAATTCATTGGAAGGTGTAGATTCAAGCATATTTTTAATTTGAGATATAATTCATCCTGAGCTTGGGCATTTTCACCTTTTGAGTGATATCATTTGAGGTAATTACAAGAATGGGTTACGACTTAAAGCATCAACATGTTTCATCTGTCTACCTTGTCGATGACTAACTTAATAATCAAAGTCTTCTAACATCAATGCTCATTGAGCAATTTTAGCTGGTTGGTCTTTTGTGCATTGTTTTTTGGAAATCGTCACAATCGGTGATAATTTTAAATTTTGTTCTAACAAGTAGTGTGGATATCTCCTTAGCGCTTCAATGACGGTAAGAACTTCTAGTTCATAACTATGATATTTTTCTTGTTGAACTGTAGTTTTACGCTAAAATAATGAATAGGGTGAAACTGTCCATCATCTGATTGTTGCAAGAGCACAGCGCCAAAACCTAAGTAGCTGGCATCAGTGTGGAGTTCTAATGGGTATCCCTGTTGAAAAACACTGAAAAACTGGGTTTTGTGAAAGAATGTTTTTCAGTTGTTTAAAAGCTGCTATTTGGTCAGGGGGATTGGAGCTTCAATAACTTGAATTTTGGTTCAATCTTTTCATTTTTGACGGATTCATTCTCAAGGGAATCATCATCATCAAATATTTTTGGTTCAAGAGTTGATTTGATAGCTCCATATCAAAAGCATTATCATCATTGTCATCATTAAGCAAATCTAAATCATTGGTATCAGCATCATCTAAATATATTCCATCATCATTATCATGAAACAAATCTAAATCAATGGCATCAGCATCATCTAAATCTTTTCCATCATCATCATCATCACATTCAAAATCAATTGGAATATCCATTTTCTCTACTCTAGAAATCTTATGTTGAGTAGATGTTAGAGGTTTTTCAGACATGCCTATTTGGCCCTGATCTTGAATTTGTTTTTCTACAATTTTCTGTTCTGCAAAAGGGAGTCATCGAGAACATTGAGCTACGGGGATTTCATCTTGTAATAAATAGTCATATTAATTCAGTGTCTTGAACTTTAAGGTGTTTGTAGTGTAGCGTGTTTGTGTTTTGTGGCGAAAGGAATAATTCTCTTCTTATGAAATAAATTATATTTAACATCCATTCACCAGAAATCTTGTTGATACACAACGAGTTCAAAAAATTTTATACAATCTATTAAAAATCCTCTTATATTATTTTTGGAGTTGAGTTGAATCAGCGCGTGGGGAAAACAACACTAATAAGTGTTGCAGCTGTTACGTCACTATCTTCTACTTCATGCAGCCACTATTGAAGTCATTACAGTCTTAAATTCCTCCCCTTTCGGAAAAACTTTTCACTACGTCACCAGTGAAAAGTTTTGGTGTAAGGCTAAGCAGTGCGGCTTAAACTATCGGCGTTTTGGTGAAATTTTCCTTTCCGGTGCACCACCTTATAGTTGAAAGGTTGCAAAATAAGGGCCCATCTTAAAAGTCTTGGATTTGTGCCGGTGTTCTTTTCTAGCCAGACCAGTGGATTATGATCAGTTTGTATAATGAAGCTCTGTTGTCCATCTAAGTAACATCTCAACTTTGTATTGCATAAACGATAGCTGCGCATTCTTTTTCTGTAGTACTATATTTCTGTTCTGCAGGGGAAAACTTTTTTACTCAAGTACATGATAGGGTGTTCTTCACCTCTTTGGTTTTATTTGAGACAACACCGCACCAAGTCCAAGGTTGAAGCATCACATTGAATGACAATGGAATGGTGAAATCGGGGCTAAATAATACTGGTTTTTCTGAAAGTCTTTTCTTTAATTCTTTGAAAGCATCTTCACAAGAACTGTTCCAATCCACTGACGTTTTGACTTTCTTCCCTTTAGTAGATCTGTTAATGGAGCTGCTACTACAGAAAAATCAGGAATATATCTGCGATAATAACCAGCAAGACTAAAAATGATCTAATTTGGGTCTTGTTCAGTGGTCTGGGAAAATCTTTGATGGCTTGTATTTTAAGTTCTCCAGGTTTCCGTTCCCCTTGTCCAACTATGTGGCCTAAGTACTTGACATGTTCCTGAGCGAACTGACATTTGGAAGGCTTTATGTGGAATGAGCTGTTTCATCTTCATGAAGATTTGTTCTACGTGTTTCACATGCTCTTCCCAGGTATTAGAAAAAATTGCAACATCGTCCAAGTAGGGTACAGCAAATTCTTCACAGTCTTGCAACAACCCAGCCATCATTCTACTAAAATAATATGGAGCATTCTTGAGTCCAAACGGCAACCTTAATGGCCTATAGGTGCCGAAGCTTGTCACAAAGGCAGCATAACGCTGGGCCCGTTCACCTCAAAGGTATTGCCAGTAACCTCGGGTTAAATCTAGAACAGTAATATATTTCGCTGATGACACTTTCTCTATAAGTTCCTCTATATTTGGCATAGGAAAATACTGTGTTCTCGTTACTTTGTTTAAGCGACGATAGTCTATGCATGGTCTTCCTTCTTTTCCTGGTACTTCCACCAGTATTAGTGGAGAGGTAAAGTCAGAGTCTCCTGATTCAATTATCTTTAGATCCAACATTTTTTTTCACCTCCCTCTTTAGAATTTCTGTTTGTCGTGGGGACATCCTATAAGGTTTTGCAAATATTGTTTTTTTCTGTCTCTAATTCAATATCGTGTTCAACAAAGTCAGTACATCCCGGCTGATTCGAAAAGATATTGGAGTAGGCAGTCAACAAATTTTCCATTTGAGTTCGTTGAGTTTCAGATAATCGCGCATTCAATCTGAGTTCTCTAAAAATTTCAGGCAGTTCAGAAATGTTTGGATTTTCTTCATGGCAAGGAATAGGAATATCTTCATCTTCTTCAGTTTCTTCCAAGCACAACAGATTTACATTTTCTGCCCTTTGGAAGTATGGTTTAAGCATATTGATGTGGTACACATGAGTTTTTTCTTTTTCAGGAAACTTGATCACATAGTTGGTTTCTGACAGTTGCTGTACTACTGCACCAGGTCCTACCCACTGTACTGATAACTTATTAGGTCTTGATGGTGCCACAACCAACACTAAATCTCCTATAGCAAACTGTCTTTTAACGGTCTTCTTATCGTACCATAGTTTCTGTTTTTCTTTGGCAACTTCCATGTTTTGCACTGCTATTTCTTGACATCTCTTCATGCGATTCATCAGTTCGAAAACATAGTCTACAACACTATCTTCTTCACGATCTTGTTTTGTTAATTTGTCATACAGTAACATAACAGGAGTCTTTAAATTTTTTCCATGGACAAGTTCTGCTGGGGAATAACCTGTACTGTCGTGAGTCACAGTTCTTAATGCAAAAAGGGCTTGAGGTAAAATTTTCTCCCAGTCCGGACCAGATTCAAGACATAGGACACGAAGAATCCTCTTTAGCGTTCTGTGCATTCTCTCAACTGGATTACTTTGTGGGTGATGTACGGAGCTTCGCACGACTTTGATTCCAAACCTTTCCAGAAATTCTGTGGTTAAAGCACTCATGAATGACGTGCCCTGGTCGGTTTGCAGTTCTTTTGGAAACCCCATGCGGCTAAAAAACTTGAAGCAGGGCGTCCACTACAGTAGTTGATCGCAGATTTTCAACAGGAATGGCATCTGGATACTTGGAAGACATGCAGATCACAGTGATGAGGTATTTGTTTCCAGAAGGCGTCATCGGTAAAGGACCACAAGCATCAATGTTTAGCTTAGAAAATACTTCTGAAATAACCGGAACTATCTTTAGAGGGGCTTTCTTTTTATCCTGTGGCTTTCCTGCTCTCTGACATACGTCACAGGTCTTCACAAAATTTTCCACCTCTTTATAACAGTTCGGCCAATAGAATGTTTTGAACAAAACATCTTTAGTCTTGGTTGCACCCAAATGAGCCGCAGTTTCTTCATGGCAAATTTTCATCATTTGTGTTCGATATCTCTCTGGAACTACAAGCAATAATCGTTCTGTCCCATCTTTGTCTTCTTTACGGAAGAATAGTTCTTGACCTCGCACCACATACCTGGAGTTCCCAGAACTTAAGTTGCTTTCAGCCTCCTGAAACAGAGGTTTCAATTGAGCGCTTTTTCGTTGTTCTTCTAAAAAATCTTCTGGGGATAGTTTATAAGGTCTAATTCCGGAATCTTAAAATCTGCTATAGGTAAGACATTTCTTCCACAGGGACTTCATTATCTGGGCTACATTCCGAAATATTTTCATCCACTCCTAGACTCTGGACATCTTCAGATATTTTCTTTTGAGCACGGGTCTGAACAGCATTCACCATATGAATCTTGACATCTTCGACTTGCTTTGCTTCTTCAAACAATGCAGCGGTCTTGTTCCCCAAAAGATACCTCCCTTGATCCAAAGAGTCTCTTAAAAACAGCAGCTTTGGTCACTATGCGCCCAAATTCACATTCAAGTTCTACTTTAGCTAAAGGGTAACAAGTGGGGTTTTCTTCCAGCGGAGATTTAATCCACACTGTTTCACTTGTATACATCGACGGACTGACATAATTCTTACAAATCAAGTCTAAACTCGCACCCGTGTCTCGTAGTATCGGCATCTCGATCCCATTTACTTTTCCCATACTTATGTAGGGGGCAAGTGCATCATGGTATCCATACCTTGCAGTAATGTTGGAAGCAACAGTTTCAACTTTCTTTTTAAGCTTATCGCATTGTGGTCTTAAATGCGAAAGAGATCCGCACTCATAGCAACGAGGCTGTTTCCTTCTTTCGAATTCAGCTTCCTCATTTCTCTCCTTGGGAAATTCTCGCCGTGGAAAAGGCTTATCATTATAATTGTTTGTCTGGTTTTTAGGTTTATATCCACTGTTGTTACCTCCTGGTACTTTACTTGTGTTCTTCCGAGGGAATTCCTTTTCCGGAAACTTTGTCTAATATCATCATATTCGTCTAATTTTTCCGCCAATTCGTAAGGCTTTTTCCAATTTATCCAATCATCGAGAAAGTGATCTTTTATATCAGCAGGAACTCTAAATTTGAGTTGTTCGGTTACGATTAAATCTTTCAACTCTTCAAACGTAGATACTTCTAAATCATTGACCCATTCTGTAAAATAGCTGTTCAATTCATAAGCATAATTTCTCCAAGATTTTTCTGCGTTCTTCTGATGTCTGTAAAACAACTGCTTTAATTTTTCAGGATTTAATTTGTATCTCTTCAAGATAAGACTTTTTACAGAATCGTAATTGTTGGCGGTTTCCGGTGGTTCTCTCGCCAACATATTGGAAACCTCCACTGGCAGCACTCCCAATAAATAGGCGGCCCAATCTCTTCTTGGAACCTTAGCCATTTCTGCTTTTCGTTCAAAGTTTATTAAATAGAGAGTCATTTCATCACGTTCTTCATCAAATTTTGGAGTTATATTCATTAATTGTATTTTATGCTCTTCCATACCGGTTGTTTGACGGGTTGGAGGATTTGACACACTTTGAGTCTGAAGTTCCAAACGTTTCATTTCTAGATCATACTGCATTTTCTCCCGAGCTAACTGATCTTGGCGAGCTTGTTCTTGGCGAGCTAACTCATCTTGGCGAGCTTGATCTTGGCGAGCTTGTTCTAGGCGAGCTAACTCATCTTGGCGAGCTTGATCTTGGCGAGCTAACTCATCTTGGCGAGCTTGATCTTGGCGAACTTCTTCGGTTTTCCTGTCTTCAATTACTCTTTCTAGAATAATCTTAACATCAGCTTCAACATAATTGCTACTGTTTAAAATTTTTGCTTTTATTTCGGGAATCTTATTCGAAGATGATATCTCTTCTCCCAATTCTTCGCAAACAAGTAATAAGTCCGCTTTCCTACCTTTGGCTAAGAAAGACATGTTAGCAACCACACGCAAATCACAACCTTCTTAAAAATTTCAAAATAAATTTTTTTAACTTGAACTTGCACCAAATTACCACAATTATAATAGGTAAAGTTTTCAACCAAAAATCTACCTTTCAAAATGAAGTCTGTTCTAACTCCACAAACTTTTCACAATCTAAAAATACACAATAATGTTTTGCAAATACTGCACAATTTAAATTATTTTTAATAAAAATCGTTTGCTGAAATAAATCTCAAACTTTCTTGTTTCAATTCGGCTTTTATATCACTGAAACGCACGTTCAAAACAAAATATGACTTTAATATTTCTTTTATAATCACGTGCACTTCTTTCAAAAAACAAATTCTAAGTTTATTTTCAATAATATTACGGGTATTTTCTTTCCCAAACTTCTTCTGAATTTATGTCAAATTCTATTTCATATTTATTTAAACAAGAACATATATACAGTTCCTAATAATGAACTTTCAGTCGTTCTTGAAAAAATATCGCCAAATCGCTGGCCAAACAGTTGATATAAAGTCTTCACTGAACTACTATTCCAAAACAAAAATACAATTGCTGAAATAAATAATTTCAAATTCAGACTTTACGTTAGTGAAAATACATTCAAAACGTCATACATCAACTTTATCTAGAATTTTTCTCGGAAACTTTTTTCATGAGACTTTTCAAACGCCAAACTATCAAATTCCATTAAAGAATTATTACCCTAACACTAATACAAATGTAGAGTCAATAATTTCAAGACAGATAGTTTATATAAATCATAAACGAAATCAAAGTTTATCAAATTCGATATTCTTTTTTAATCGCCAAACTATTTATTAGAATTCAAATCAAATTCTACTTAGCTTGCAATCGGCACTTGATAATTCCATCCCGACGCTTGCCACCAATAATACAATACAAGTCTGTAGCGTGTTTGTGTTTTGTGGCGAAAGGAATAATTCTCTTCTTATGAAAATAAATTATATTTAACATCCATTCACCAGAAATCTTGTTGATACACAACGAGTTCAAAAAATTTTATACAATCTATTAAAAATCCTCTTATATTATTTTTGGAGTTGAGTTGAATCAGCGCGTGGGGAAAACAACACTAATAAGTGTTGCAGCTGTTACGTCACTATCTTCTACTTCATGCAGGCCACTATTGAAGTCATTACAGTAGGAAGTAACGATATTTTGAACTTCCTCACGAATTTCAGAATTCAAAATGTGTGACAGATCAAATGAAAAAGCTTGGTCATCAGCAACATTAGCAATATTAACGAAGATGTTGTTATCAAGACTTTTACATAAACGAATACCGTCTTTATCAAATGTAAATTGGGTTTGCTGTAAAAAGTCGATTCCTACAATCACAACAAAAGGAATCAAGTCATCTTTTAGAACATGTATTTTAGCAGATAAAGTGATGTTTTGAATTTCGATGGAATCCTGAAAGAAATATATATATATATATATATATATATATATATATATATATATATATATATATATATATATATATATATATATATATATATATATACATATATATATATACATATATATATATATATATACATATATATATATACATATATATATAATATATATATATATATATATATATATATACATATATATATATATACATATATATATATACATATATATATATATGTATATATATATATATATATATATATATATATATATATATATATATATATATATATATATATATATATATATATATATATATATATATATATATATATATATATATAATTTATCGTCTTTTCATATTTTAGCTTTAACATTAATTTCACAAATGTCCGTTATACGCAATCATTGCACTCACTTTACAGTTATCATATTTTACAAAGAAATAAACTCTGTCCACACACTTACTACATATTAACACATTTTACAAATAAACAAACTCTTCCTACATTTATGATAGTCATGTGACTGTAGATTTGCGTGCTTTCTATGTTTTATAATATTTTTATTGCCCAATCTTGTTTTACTGCACTTTGGCGCTACAAACATTTCCTAAATTAAGGAAACACAAAAATATTTTTATTGCTTTGCACTGCATATCAAATGTGACTTCTCCCAGAGTTGAAAGGGACGATGTAAACCATTAATAATGCACAACGAAACAGTTTTACGACTTTACGCTCTAACTATTTTTAAAAAAATATTCTCGTAGTTTACTGCTAAAATATATATATAATTCACATGAACAATAAAAGAAAAGTTGTAGAAGTGTTTGGTGAATGATTCATAGGGATATACGTTTTTCTTCTTCATATAAAATGTAAGAGAAGTCATATTTTGTAAGTATTTCAAGAACTACGTTGACATGATTTTCAGTATTTTTAAAATGTTTGAAATATGGAACATAAAACGAGGTCAGTTACCAACTTTAGATTTATATTAAATGATTGGTTATACTATAACTCAATACTTGAAGAAATGACTTGATATGATTGATTATTTTTATTGTATTTCGTGAAATAATATATATATATATATATATATATATATATATATATATATATATATATATATATATATATATATATACACTGAAGTGCCACTGAATTAGGGATACCTACCTAGTAACGAGTTGGGACTCACTGGCCTTGATAACTGCTGCCACACGACGAGACGTAGATTCAACAAGTTTCTGGAAACGTTCCACGGGAATGGCTTGCCAAATATTGGCTAAAGATGTCCATAATTCAGTAAGGTTCTTTGGTGCTGTGTCATGGCCTTTCACGCCTTGTTCCAAAACATCCCAAAGATGCTCAATAGGATTTAAGTCTGGGGTTCTAGGTGGCCAATTCATGACAGAGAAATCAGAGGAATGCTCATCCAACCAGCCAGTGGCCAACCGGGACTTGTGAGAGGTACAGTTGTCTTGCTGGAAAAATCCATTACCGTGCGGATAACAGAACATCATAAACGGATGGAGGTGATCGCCCAGCAACTCTACGTACCGAATTGCATTGACGGAGGTTGGTACACGCACCAAAGATCCCAAACTGTGCCACGAAAAAACACCCCAGACCCTGATTGAGCCACCATGCCTTTGTACAGTTCCAGCCAGGCATGCAGGTTCCATGGCTTCCGAGCCTGACGCCATATTCTCAGCCTCCCGTCGGCGTTAAGTGGTCGGAATCGAGACTCATGACTCCATGCTACTCGTTTCCAGTCCTCTACACTCCAGTCTCTGTGCTCTCTTGCCCAGGCAAGACGTGCAGCCCTATGGCGAGTATAGAGCAATGGGAATCTCGTAGGTCGACGGCTCCCGAAACCCATACGGTGAAGCGAGCGTTGCACAGTCCGTTTACTGACTGTACGACTGGCACCGTCATTAAACTGGGTTGTAATTTGAGCTAATGTTTGGCTTCGCTGGCTACGTACAATACGCCTGAGCCGTCTCTCACCACGCACTGTCAAGGCTAATTGTCTTTTGCAGTTTGCCGGATCGCTAGTTTTTTTCCCAACATCCATGTATTTTTGGTATACTCTTGACACTGTTGACCTTGAAAATCCTAGCTGTCTGACGATTTCGGAAATTGAATGGCCCATGCGTAGCGAACCTACAATTTGTCCGCGATCGAAGGCGTCTTAATCAGGCAGTTTACCCATACTGACAATTCCAACAACTAATTAAGAACAACTACAGTACGCGCTATATATGCAGTTACCACAGCGCCCTCACTTGCGCATACATGATGCGCAGCGCTACTGAATTTGCATAGGCTTTGCTATCCCTAATTCAGTGGCACTTCAGTGTATATATATATATATATACAGTCGAACCTCCATATATCGAACTTCCACATATCGAAATTTTCTATATATCGAACTCTTAGCAAATCTCCATGTTCATTATATTGAAAAATTGTTTCTATATATCGAAAAAATCTCTATATATCGAAATTTTTTTCAAGAAAAATTAGGAGATTTTATTCCACTTTAGAATAAAATCTCCCAATTTTTGGCATTTGAAACAATACGTCGTGGACTTCAATTCGCGGAAAATGTCCCTGATTAAGTTTTTAGTGGACTGAATAAATACGAACATTTCTTTGAACTTTCCGCAAAACTGGCTGTTCAGCAAGATATTGGTAGTTTTTTTTTTTAAGAATATAACTGTGATCATTGTAACCACTGTCTGGATTATTGTTTTTTTTAAAGATATGTAGTAATCAATAAATCTTTCATGTTAATTCAGTTTTTAGTTATAAACTTTCATTTAATGGGATTTGCATATAAATTAGAAATGGAGTTTCGTATACGAAAATTAGCTTTTTTTATCGATAAAACTAAGAATTATGAGAGAATTATGATAAAACTAAGCTCAATTCTATATATCGAAATTTCTATATATCGAAATTTTTTCCGACAATTTGCTACTTCGATATATGGAGGTTCGACTGTATATATATATATAAATATATAAATGAATTTCAGAATATATCTTGACATTTGAGAGGAATGCAATGCATTTTATTCAAATTAAATTCTGGAAGACAATATTTTTTCTATCACTAAATGCGATAAAAAATGCAAAATTTCTTATACTATTGTTTATTTGTAACAATATGTAATGCCAGAATTCTTAAGTAGACCAGTTTAATTAAAATAGTATATGCAAGAACTTTATTGAAGCATTCGTCCATTATTAAACAGAATCCTTTGTTAGAACTTCTATACAATTACTTCCATTCCTCTATTAGAAATATTTTAATTACAGACTCTGTAGGAGAGCATGATTTTGGAAGTGTTTTGTTAAGTTTGATAATAACTTTGTCTTCTGACTCTCAGTAATTGTCTACGTAAATCTAGATTCATAGCAACACGGTACCAACGAAACTGAAGCATATCTCTGTCTAAAATATGAAGAGTCTATCTTCTGAACTTGATATTTGAAATTTCCTGATTAAATTTATGCTGTATAAGTCATATATGCTGTCTATTACAAAATTAAAGGACGGGGTTCTTGCTTTATAATTCATTTAGAAAGAATTAAACATAATATCATATTTTTAATGTTTTTGTAAATACTTCATTTTTTTTTAATGTAAACAACTTGAAACAAATAACAACCAGTTTGGAACTCATTTTTAAATTTTCTGTGATTATTTTAATCCATGCAAAGACAGAGTTTAGTATGGTTTGTTCTGCAATATACTTACGTTGTGATACTCTATATCCATGTGTTAGTTTGAGTGTTTTAGGGTGACACTAACGAATCCTGAAAGAGTCGCGTTTGAAAAAATTACCGTCCGTCATGATTGATATTTAAAGCACACACTTTAAGCAGGAGGTGTTTTACAGGAATCATTTATTGAATTTTTCTTCTTTTAAAAGGTTAAACCAGTGGTTCTCAACCTAATAAACCTTCTTCCCTGGGGGAAGTGAGGGATATTCAGAGACGTAGGGAAACCCAAATGTTAGTAGAAAATAAGTGAAAAGCGTATTTTAACAAGGCTTGCTGTCGTTAAGCCCCTGGTGTAGAAAATGCTGGTGTTTTATGAGACTCTGTCGTAGGATTAATTGAGTAGAACGAGCATCCTGATCATCAGATGCTGACAGGGTCCATAATATGGAAAGTCCGAACTGTCCATAATATGGGAAGGATTCGCAGGAGCAGCAGAAGAGGGACAAAGAGGCAAGATCTTTAAAGAATTATCAAAGCACATACTATTTGTATAGCCACTCCATAAACGAAACTTGGAAGTCTGAATTGATCTTAGACCACTAAAGAGCAAAGCCAGACCAGGGCCCTTGGCCGAATACCAGTGATGAACAGCAGGCTCTTTCCAAAATATGCAAAAACGGGCCTTAAAAAGGGATTGAACTTTCCAATGAAGACTTGTGAGAATGAATGTTATACTTCCGATAAAGACTTGTGAGAATGAATGTTATACTTCCGATAAAGACTTGTGAGAATGAATGTTATACTTCCGATAAAGACTTGTGAGAATGAATGTTATACTTCCGATAAAGACTTGTGAGAATGAATGTGATTAAGTATATGATAGTTTTACCGATCACCCCTACTGCAAACTATGTGATTTTCAAGAGATGATGGACGGGTCTCACTTTCTCCGCTGACCAACTCGCTTCTCGAAAAACACTTGGAAGCACTATTGGTAGGCAAAGGATATTATGGGTCTATAGCCTCTCTTTCTGTGGCTTCCTTTCGTATTTTAATTTGTTCATTGTTTCTTTCTTTTGGCATCAGATGTCATTTGTACTCGTCATTGGAAATAAAAAAAAGTACATGATAGTATCATTTTTTGTTACTTTTTGTATTATTATTTTAGGATTGCAGTGAGATAGTGATTCAAACGATATATGGCGTTGTATTGTTTACTGTTAAAGCACGATTATTTAATAATCGGTGCAATTAGAATCCGGATATTTGCTTGACTATTTAGTCCCCTACTGCAGAAGGCTCATAAACTTGTATCACACATTAGCTACTTATTTTTGCCTTTCAAAATGTATATAGCTTTGTTTCAAACCTAGAAAGATGGGGGATAGTCAAAGAGGTTGAGAATAACTGGGTTACACGTTGTATGAAAGTCAGGGGATCTTCTGTGGTAAACTTGTCAATAAATCCATGATGTCACCGTACTTGAGATCCGCCGAGGAAGCAATATGCATTTCAAAGGAATACTCTTTTGAGTTGATTCTCTGAGTTTATTTATAATTTTTACCCTAGTGTAGTCGCGTCCCTTTTCAGAACGTTAGTAGTCACGTCTCGGCCATTTCCCCGCCGGTAGCAATGCGGGAAAAATATACATATAAAAGTTGTTTTCAATGGATATTAACAAAATTTTCATTACCTAACAGATGATATTACCGGTTATCATAAACTGGGCAATTCGACTTCCCTGCCCAGTCTATTCGGATAGCGCGCCGAACTATGGCTAATTCCTAGCCACCCTGTTCCCTCAGGTATCACTGAGAATACGCTGGATTAATGAACGTAAAAATAACACATTTATTCACTTGGCGTATTTACAAACTATATACATTAAATCCTTGAGTTTTGCACCTCCAGTGCATTCATGGCTTCCAGCCAAATCAATAATTCACACCTGTAAGGCACTCCGGCTAAAAAATCACAACCACTTTCCACGCAGCTCTCCGCCGCGCGCAAACAGCTCGTCCGAGACGAGGCGACCACCGTTCCCCGAGTCACGTCTCACTCTCTCGCTCACTCCCTGGCCTGCACCTGTCCAGAAACCAAGTGTACTCCAGTCCTGGTTGTCCACTTAGTATTTCACGCGTGGGTAGGAATAACACATAAGGTCAGTTACCAAGAATCTTATCAATACAAGCTCAAAGGGAGGGAGGTTACAGGGGAACAATTGAAAAATGGTGGGGAATCGACCAACAAGCAACTACTTACGGGTTAATATCTATTCCGTTGCTAAAATTCCTTCAACTATTCAAAATTAAACAAAACTGGAACTAACTAGTAACAATCGTATGTTCAAATATTATAGGCTGGCATTCGGTACCAAAGTCCGTGAGTTCGAAAGCCCACTATTGGCATGGATGTTTATAGCCGTTCAGAATCGGCTTTATGCAGTAGATTCTGGTCTAATTAGCCCTTGTGCAGCAATAAAAATGAACTTAGCACTCTCAACCAACCAAATAGTATATACTCTATGCGAATAATAGCTACTATGTGCAGATAAGCGTCTTTTAATAAAGTTATTCTTTTATTCCTTCATTAATTTGTTTCATTAATTTTAAACTAAATTTACAAAAGTATTTGGAACTTTTTCAACCTCAGTCATGTCGTTATATGCATTAGAAATACGACTACCGGTGTAACCCTGCATATAATTGCTTCAATCTCTGTAGTTTGCATCTAGACTTCCTGATACTTGATATAAAGTTCCATTACACCGTAATTTACGCAAACTCAATTAAATTGGTTCATGTCTAACGCAAACTCAGTTAAAATGCGCTAACGAAAGCGAAATTAAATGGTCAATGTGTAATGCAAACTAAATTAAATTGTACTATTGCAAACAAAATTAAAACTGTCAATGATGGTCGCATACTTAATTAAAATGAACTAACGCAACCTAAATTAAAATATCCAAACACTAACTAAACAAAAATGGTAAATGACAAAATTTGGTAAATAATTTAAAATACTCTTATACGTGTCATATCTTATTGGTCGAAACGGATCTTCGATAAACGCATTTTAATAGGAATGGTTTCTCTCCCTCTTGAACGGATATGCTAATTTAACATCGTCGTTTCAAACTTAGCAGAGCTAGAGCAGATCTTTTTCTGGGTTTATACTTTCTTGTCTTCTTGAAATATCGATTTGTATAACATTGAATTTGCCTCTATTCATTGAAATTTTCAAAACCCACTCTCATTTCAGATGTCTAGATTCCATGGAAATACCAGATGTCGGGTGTGAGGTTAGGTAAAAGTAACCTCCCAACCGACAACCTCAAAACCTAACTCCCAAGTTAAATCCTAAGTAGGACATCAGCTCGGGTCAACGGTCCGGGAAAATTTTGCTATGCCCGATTGCATTTCTAGCATGTTTTAAATTGCTAGGGGTAGACGAATTTTCATTCTAAAAGTTTATTTCAGCGCCTTGGTAGCAAAACACGTTACTTGAGCTTCTATCTGTATTAAGATATCATTTACGCTCAAATTTTACATTTAATGTCAGGTTCTTGTTAATTATGACCCTAATCTTTTGTGATAAGATTGCTATGATTGATCTTATATTTAACTAATCTGTTTTCCCCGTTATAGAAATAGCTAAATGATCAATACATTATATAAATTTTAACGCAATTTTTATTTATACCAGTTTAAAGGAAAAATATTGTATTAATATTAAAATATTGTATTACATATTAATATTACACATATGTACAAGATATTTAAAAAAATTATATTGGTGGTTTTAAAAAAATCCAATAAAGTAATCTGCCATATTAACGTATGTATATATATATATATATATATATATATATATATATATATATATATATATATATATATATAAGGGGGTGCCCCTCCTATATATATATATATAGGAGGGGCGAAGAACTTCTTCATAGGCTACTAACATTTATTTTCCCTCCTTTATCGTGATCACGCTATCTTTATTAGAGTCTATATTGACTAAAAACAAAATCTGTAACCCTTTCTCAATTGCCCTGAAACCTTCTATCAAATTTATAATTGTCATTAGGTTTTCTTGCGGAATTAGGTCTGAAGTGCCGGACTCTTCAGTGATGCTTTGCACATCTCTATGAGATCACATCTCTATGAGATCTCATCTCTATGAGATGCACATCTCTATGAGATCATCGACTATCAGCTCCTCAAGATGAGTATCAAACAGCTCGTTGACATCATCTCCATCAATTTCTATATCTAACTGACTGGCAAAATCGATAAATTCTATCACTCGACCATTATGATCAGTTTCAGGCGTTGTTTCCGTCTCGTTTTTAAAAAAATATTGGACAAAGTTTCTTCCAGACACTATTTAAAGTTTTCTGGGAAATTTCATTCCAAAATTTAAAGAGGTGAATATGAGTAAAATCAAAAACCGCGTAACTCCCGAGTTCCAGTAAGTCGGGATAACGTAAGCTCGATATTACTGTACTAAAATTTCGCTCGTTCTCCAAGTGTTTACTTCGCAAATAAGATTAATATTCGTTTCACATAAATATCACATTTTCGTGCTTTCGATGTTAATACACTGCTGGCCACCCAAATTGCAACACCAAGAAAGACAAGAGATATCACAAAAAATTTATTTTGTAGATAACAGGTTGACCAAGTATCAAATGGTTAAATTTATAGACTTCTGTGAAATGTGGTTCCTGCCAAAATCAGTAGCCAGAGTAGCCCCCATTGTTGGAGATCACCGCTGCCACACGCCTCGGGATTGATTCAAAGACACTTTGGATGAGTTCTTGGGGTACAGCAGACCAAGCAGCTTCCACACGTTGCCAAAGTTGATCTGCTGTGGCATCTGGGGATGGAATCTGGGTCAATCGTAGAGCAACCATGGACGGCATGTTTACTATCGGTGAAAGTTCCGGAGAGCGAGGAGGCCAGGGAAGCAATTAAATCTGGTGATTGACGAAGAACCGTTGGACAATGCGTGCCACGTGTGGTCGCGCATTATCCTGTTGAAATATGGCTGTGGGCAAGCCCTGAAGGTGAGGAAGGACAACTGGCTCCAACACCTCGGAGATGTAGCGCTGGCTGTTTAAAGTACCGGCAATGGGTACTAGAGGTGTGCGAGAGTGATATCCAATACCGCCCCATACCATAATACCCGGTGCAGGACCAGTGTGGCGGTGCATAACGCAGCTGTTCAACATCCCCTCTTCACGGTGTCTCCAGACTCGAATGCGACCATCGTGGTGTTGCAGACAGAAGCGTAACTCGTCAGTAAAGACGATTTCATTCCATTCTGCCGTCCACATCCTTCTGTCATCGCACCATTGGCGGCGGAGACGTCTGTGGTTCTGCGTCAAGGGTAGACAAAGCAATGGACGTCTTGCGGACAGACCACTCTGCTGTAAACAGCGTCGAATGGTACGTGCAGACACTGGATGATGCGTTACAGACTGCATGTGCTGTGCTATGGTTCGTGATGTGACTGAGCGATCCAACACTGTCATGCGCACAATTTGCCTGTCATGACGTGAAGTGGTGCGCTGAGGTGGATGCGATCGAACACGCCGGTCCGTCGTACCCTCCTGCATCCAACGATCACATATCCGCATTACAGTTGTTTGGTTTCGTCCAACACGACTACCGATTTCCCTGAAAGATAATCCACAATCTCGGTAGGCCACTATCCTTCCTTTGTCGAACTCGGATACTTGATCAAAAGATGACTGCTGTTTTCGTCGAGGCATAATTGATCGTTTTTTTTGAAAAAAACCACAAGAAAAACACAATTGCCGAACATGAAATCGTCGAAATCTCCGAGCCTTAAATATCGCTTTGAAGTGGCGCCACAGGCGCGCGTGATGTGCGTCTGCACTGAAAATTCTATTCATTTGCATATCTCACCTCCGCTAATGCATGTTGTAAATTTCATGTTATTTGCATGTTTCCTTCAGGGTGTTGCATTTACAGTGGCCAGCAGTGTAAATGAACACAGCTTTTAAATAATATTTCATCTCCAGACGATATAATCAATCATTCATACGAACTGCTCATGCGTACCTTTTGGACGTTGATTTAAAATGTCTATGGTAAGTGAACGCAAGGATTTATTTAAAGTTAATTTTCTAATATTACTCCTTTAGTTTTCCTTTTCTAATTTTTCATAAATTAATAGTTAAAACAGAATTTATTCATTTTAATATTATTATTTCAATGGGATAGTGACGTGGAATTTGAACTTTCTGTCATTTTTTATTCTGTCTGCAACTCTTTGGAATATTTCTGTGATATAATAGTAGTTTTTTTTTATTTTGGGCTTTTTTTATAAGGAAAGGAATGACGAATCGGGGAATATTTTCATATTGGAACATAAAATTGCGTGTATTATTTTACTGGGTTAATTCCCATTAAACGAATTACCGTTGAAACTCTGGAATATTTCTGTGATAGTCACATACTGTTTTCACATTTGTTTGTTTTTGTATTGAATTAAGTTTTATTTACTTTTCTATTTTACATTTAGTTAATTTTCTAATTGTTCATAAATTAATAGTTAAAACATAATTTATTCCTTTAAATATTATTATTTCAATGGGATAGTGAAGTGGAATTTGAACTTTCTGTTATTTTTTGTTCTGTCTTCAACTGTCTGGAATATTTCTGTGATATAATTGTAGTTTTTCTTTATTTTTGTCTGTTTTATAAGGAAAGGAATGACGAATCGGGGAACATTTTCATATTAGAACATAAAATTGCATGTATAATTTTTGCATTTTCAAATTTTCTCTTAGATTGTAGGTCATTTTGAAGATAACTGTCATATGTATCATGTATGAGAAGGAAATTAAAATAGTATCATTAGGATTTTGTGGAGTGTGAATAATAAATATATTTAATAAATTTAATAAATTTAATAACACAAACGCTATTGTTAATGAAATGATGCACAATAATTGGTGTATAATAGAGAGTTTTTTATTTGGGGCTGTTTTTATAAGGAAAGGAATGACGAATCGGGGAGAATTTTAATATTGGAAGAAAAATTGTATGTATTATTTTTGCATTTTAAAATTTTCTCTTATAGCGCGTACAGATTGGTACAGCGTTCTCTGCATCTGCCAGTGATTTATGTCTTTCTGTACTCTCTACTATGCGCTGGATCGCCTCCTCTGGCGGTCCATCAAAGAAAGAGAGTGGGGTCAGCGGGTCAAATGGTGTCGAGCGGGGTCGGGGGACACACCACATCAAAGAAATCTTGCGGCGGGAATGGGGGTGGTTCTAAATACCGTGTCTAATGTTACCGTGACTAATGTGATGTGACAGGAGTCGGGGAGAGAACTCTGTCCAATGTGTATGCACCATTAGATTGTAGGTCATTTTGAAGATAACTGTCATATATATGTGACAGTTATCTTCACATGTGTGTGTCACATGTGTTCTTATTATGTTTGAGAAAGAAATTAAAATAGTAGCATTAGGAATTTGTGCAGAGTGATAGGCGTTTTAGCTAAATTTCATAAAAAAATTCTTCAAATTGAACAATTTATAAAAAAGTATTCTATTTGCAGGTAAGTTTTTGTCTCTTTTTTTTATTTTTAAGTGCTATTTTACCATTAAAATGAAAAAAGAACCTTAATTTTTTTTTTATTTACTCCGAACGTAGACAGTCACCTTATTCCTACTGGAGAATGATAATAAAAAATTATGAAAGAATAAACTGTACCCCCCCCCCCACCAATGAAATATTTAAACTAATAAATTCTGTTTTAACAATTAATTTCTGAACATTTGGAAAATTAACTAAATGTAAAATATAAAAGTAAGTAAAACATAATTATATTTCACTGGCCTTCAAGAATATCCAATAATAACACAATTTGCTTAGCAAATACAAAATAAACAAAAAAAGAACAATAATTGTTATATAATAAATAGATTTTTATTTGCGGCTGTTTTTGTAAGGAATGGAATGACGAATCGGGGAAAATGTTCATATTGAAACATAATTCTGTTTTAACAATTAATTTCTGAACAATTAGAAAATTAACTAAAAGGAAAATGGAAAAGTAATAAACATAATTATATTTCACTGGCCTTCAAAAATATCCAATAATAACACAATTTCCTTAGCAAATACAAAATCAAAAAAATATTGAACAATAATTCGTGTACAATAAATAGTTTTTTTAATTTGGGCTGGTTTTATAAAAAAAGGAATGACGAATCGGGGAAAATTTTCTTATTTGAACATGAAATTGCGTGTATTAATTTTGTATTTTAAAATTTTCCCTTAGATTGTAGGTCATTTTGAAGATAACTGTCATATGTATCATGTGTGAGAAGGAAATTAAATTAGTAGCATTAGGATTTTGTGGAGTGTGAATAATAAATATATTTAATAAATTTAATAACACAAACGCTATTGTTAATGAAATGACGCACAATAATTGGTGTATAATAAATAGTTTTTATATTTGGGGCTGTTTTTATAAGGAAAGAAATGACGAATCGGGGAGAATTTTATTATTGGAACATAAAATTGCGTGTATTATTTTTGCATTTTAAAATTTTCTCTTAGATTGTAGGTCATTTTGAAGATAACTGTCATATGTGTGAGAAAGAAATTAAAATAGTAGCATTAGGATTTTGTGTAAAGTGATAGGCGTTTTAACTAAATTTCAATGAAAATTACTTCAAATTGAACAATTTATAAAAAAAGTATGCTATTTACATGCTTTTTTTAATTTTTAAGTGTTATTTTACCATTAAAGACCAAAAAAAACTTTATTTTTTTTTAATTGACACCGAACGTACAACATTAATCTGAAATTTAGCTAAAATGCCTATCATTCTGTACAAAATCCTGATGCTACTATTTTAATTTCCTTCTCACACATGATACATATGGCAGTTATCTCAAAATGGCCTACAATCTAAGAGAAAATTTTAAAATACAAAAATAATACACGCAATTTTATGTTCTAATATGAAAATTTTCCCCGATTTGTCATTCCTTTCCTTATAAAAACTGCCCCAAATAAAAAACTATTTATTGTACATCAATTATTGTGCCTCATTCGATTTCAATTTAGTTACTTTTTTGCATATTCTTTCTGTTCTGTCTGTCTTTTCTCTTCTGTCTGAAACTCAATTTACGTTCAATCTTTTCTCTTTTTGAAAAGAGAAAAGATTGAATTACTTAACTCTTTTGATTTTCATTCTACATGAATTAGAAGCATAGTTATAGCTATTTAAAAAAAACATCTTCTGCTACAGAAATGAAGTGACGAACAACTTTAAATGCGTATGATGAAATATAATTATGTTTTATTTACTTTTCCATTTAACATTCTGTCTGCAACTCTTTGCAATATCGCTGTGATATAAGTGTTTTTTTTATTTTGGGCTGTTTTTATAAGGAAAGGAATGACGAATCGGGGAATATTTTCATATTGGAACATAAAATTGCATGTATTATTTTTCTATTTTCAAAATGCACAATAAATTATACACCAATTATTGTGTTATTTATTATACACCAATTATTGTGCTTTTTTAACAGTTTTCACTTTTTGTTTATTTTGTATTTGCTAATGAAATTGTGTTATTATTGGATATTTTTGAAGGGCAGTGAATTTTGTAGTTATTTGGTGTTATTTAAAGTTAATTTTCTAATATTAATCCTTTTGTTTTCATTTTTTCATTAATCCTTTTTTACTCGGTTAATTCCCAGTATACGGATTACAGTTGAAATTATCTCTTTGGAATATTTCTGTGATGTAATTGTGTTAAGCTTTGATTTTAGCTTTGATTACTGCTATTCCATTTGTGTGTTTTTAAGTATCCTCTTTTACTGTGTTCACTTTTTGCTTATTTTGTATTTGCTGTGCAGTAACATTTTATTCTTTCATTTATAGTGCTTTACCCCCATCGTAGAATATCTACCAACTGCTATTCCATTTTTGTTTTTAAATATCCTTTTTTACTGTGTTCACTTTTTTAAAATTTTGTATTTGATGTGTAGTAACATTCTATTCTTTTATTTATAGCTTCGTTGAATTATATATTGAAATATTAACTGTGTAGTAGCAAATGTTTAAGTGATAATGCCTCCAAAAAGAAACAAAATTTATCGGTCAAATACTACCACAAACAAGACGAGTGAAATTGCAACGAAGAGAAGAAACAGGTGAGGCCAGAGAAGAAATACTTGCATACTTTCATGAAAGAACTAGTATTTCAAGGTCAGCAGAGACTGTAGACAAACGTAATGAAAGACTTCAGGTTATGAGGGACACAGCCTCCCCATCCAGAGCTTCTGAGACACTCCAGCAGCGTGAGACCAGCCTTCAGGATATGAGGGATACAGCATCCACATCCAGAGCTTCTAAGACACCCCAGCAGCGTGAGACTAGACTTCTGGTTATGAGGGAGATAGATGCAACATCTAGAGCCCCTGAGACAGTCCTGCAGCACCAAACTCGACTTCAGCGGTATCAACTTAATAAAACTTAAATAATGCTAGAGCACAATTGTGGAGAGAGAAACAGAATGCAGCATTGGCATACAATCCCAATTTGTATTACAGGAATGATTCAGCATGTCTTATTAAAAATATGAATTTAAGATGTCAACACTGTTCTGCCATGAAGTGGAAAAATGAAGCTCCTGGAATGTGTTGTAGTAGTGGAAAAATTCAAATTCCACTTCTCACCGATCCTCTACAGATGTTACAGAATTTGTAGTGAATCAGAATTTGTTGGTGACTCAGAAGATTCAGCACATTTTCTAAAATGCATTCGTCGTTATAACAGCTGTTTCCAGATGACATCTTTTGGAACAACCAAAGAGATTAAAGAACCTGGATATATGCCCACTTTTAAAATTCAAGGTCAAGTGTACCATAGGATTGGCAGTCTACAGCCATTACCAAATGAACGGGCAAAATTTTTGCAAATTTATTTCAGTGGAGATGATTTTGAACAAGCTCGCCAGCTTTGTCAGAATGTACCACAAACAAGGGAAGATTTAGTTAGGATTTTGCAAGACATTTTGAATAGGGAAAACGCTTTTGTTAGAAGTTTTAAAATGGCCACGGAAAAAATATTTCCAGATGTAAATTCAATAATTTTTGCAGATAAGACTGTAGAGTATAGCACTTCTCTCCGCACTTGGGTGTATATAATTTAAAGTGGCACTCTAAGTGAATTTGATACAAACACAGCTTATACATGAAACAATGTTTATTGAATTCGTTGCACATATAGAATTTGCTTTTACAGCAATAAGCATACGTACTACTTGTACGGAATATATATTAGCATTCAATAAAAATACACTTTGCCATACTCACAAACCAGCAGAGAGTCAAACCAGCAGTTCTGCCACGTAAACTTTGGGCCCCCTAAGCACTAGCGCCAGCTAACACCTGGATCTGCTTACCTCGTAGCTCCCTTAACTCGCTTATCTATCAACCTTAACAAAACCTTCTTCTCTTTAATCAAGCTGCATGGTATTTATACCAATCGTGTATGCCGAAATTAGCATATCTCAAGCAGCTTCTTAATTCATTCACTCAAAAGTTCGATTCTTGTGAATCGAATCTTATGTATACCTTACAAGATTCCTGTTGGTCCTCATGAAAGAAGATTTAATGCACCTACGACATCAGAAGTTGGAGTTATTATGGTGGCGTAAGATAATGGCACTAGAGACATTGTATTGGAATTAAGAAACAACACTATCAAAAAAGTTGCAGATACAAACAGGTCTTATGATGCTCTTCAGTATCATTTATTATTTTGGAAGGGAGAAGATGGCTATAACTTTGAAATATATCAAAGTAACCTTCATAATGCCATGTTTTCCCATAAAAAAGTTTCAGCTATGGATTTTTATTCTTTCAGGATTATGGTGCGTTCGGAATCTTTCAACATTCTCCTCAGGGCGAGAGACCTCTTCCAACAGTTCATTGTGGATATGTATGCAAAGATTGAATCTGAAAGGCTTAGGTACATCAGACTTCATCAGAGAACCCTAAGAGTGGAACAGTATGCTCATCGAAGAGAAGCTGTCAACAATGATGGAAATATAAACGATATAGGACAGCTCATAATATTGCCATCTACATTCACTGGAGGTCCTAGATATATGCATGAGCATATACAAGATGCAATGATATATGTAAGGAATTATGGCCGCCCGGACCTCTTCATAACTTTCACCTGTAATCCTGCATGGGAGGAAATCAAGAATAAACTATTTCCAGGACAGAAACCTCAACATCGTCATGATCTGTTAGCCAGAGTTTTTCATCTCAAGCAGCAGATACTTATGAATCTCATTACCAAGGGAAATAATTTCGGAGATGTACAGTGCCATATGTATACGATTGGATGGCAGAAGCGGGGACTTCCACACCCTCATATCCTGTTATGGCTAAAACAGAAAATTCATTCCGACCGAGTTGATCAATTCATCAGTGCTGAAATACCCAATCCGGAAGAAGACATACAGCTGTATGATTGCATAACTACACAGATGGTCCATGGTCCCTGCGGAAACATCAATCCACATTCTCCATGTATGAAGGATGGGAAGTGTACCAAAAGATATCCGCGTTCATTCCTAAAAGATACACAGACAGGCCATGATGGATACCCATTGTATCGTCGTAGGAGTCCAGAAGATGGAGGATTAACAGCCAACATTGTCGTCCGAAGAGCTGAGGTTGTCGTTGACAACAGATGGATCGTTCCTTATTGTCCTCTACTGTCAAAAATATTCAAAGCCCACATAAATATAGAGTTTTGCAATTCTGTTAAGTCAATTAAGTACATCTGCAAATATGTAAATAAAGGATCTGATATGGCTGTTTTTGGTTTAACCACTCCAGAAAATGATAGGAATGAAGTTCAGCAGTATGAAATGGGCAGATATATCAGCAGTAGCGAAGCAGTTTGGAGAATACTAAATTTTCCCATCCATGAGAGCTTTCGAACAGTCACTCATTTGAGTGTTCACTTGGAAAATGGCCAGATAGTATACTTTACACCGAGCAATGTTATGGAATATGCCCAGTTTCCTCAAGAAACTACACTAACAGCTTTTTTCAAAATCTGCGTTGACGATGATTTTGCTCAGACATTATTTTACCATGAGGCTCCAAAGTACTATACATGGAATAGTGGAAACAAGAAATGGAACCGCCGCATTGGGATTAGATGTACCTCAGCACCTACAGTAGAGTATATACAGTACATCCGAACAAATCTGAATGGTTTTATCTCAGGCTACTGCTGCATGAAGTACGAGGACCTAAGTCATTCGAAGATTTGAGGACATTTCAAGGAATTGTGTCTCCAACTTTCAAAGAAGCTTGCCAGCTTAGAGGACTTCTTGAAAATGATGAACATTGGAATGCAACATTACAAGAAGCAGCACTTACTCGCTCTCCAGTCATGCTTTGAAATCTCTTTGTTATGTTGGAAACATGTGCTGTGTCAAACCCTCAGGAATTATGGAATATGCACAGGGAAAATCTCTCCGAAGACATTTTGCATCAAGCAAAGGTTAGGCTCAACAATATGCAGTTACAATACACTGAGGCCATCTTCAACTCAGCTTTGATAATTATTGAAGATAAAATTATATCCTTAGGAGGATCTCATTTAACAAATTTTGGATTGCCTGAACCGATTCGCAACCCAGATTCCAAGTTACCAAGTGAATTAATTGCGGAAGGAAGTTATGATAGAGATGCACTTATTAAATTCTTAGAAAAATATGAGAGTAAATTGGTTCCAGATCAGAAAGAAGCATTTAACCCGCGAGAACTCGCACCGGGTATGACATACCCAATCCATTTTCATTCAATGTTTTTGTTATCTTCTTCTTATCGGATTAGGCCGAAATTTCGTGTAGCTGTATTCAAGGTCACATTCTTTCAGCGGGGTAAAAACTAAGTCTGCTCAATAAATAGATTTTGAGAAAAATATTTCGACGGGTATGTCATACCCGTGCGAGTCCTAGCGTCAGTTAGATCTTTCCTTTTTTTCTGTCAGTTTAGTGCATCATGGCGCGATTTTTGAATTTGACGAGGAAATAAAACAATTGCGACACCTTTTAGAGACTGTTTCTAGTGATAATGAAGCTTTATCCCAAGATAATGATGCCTCTGAGGATGGAGAATACTGTAGCAATCACGATTCTTCTACTGAAATTGAGACAGAAACCGAAGATAAAGGTTCACTGTCAACAGCCGATTATTATACTGGTAAAGACAAAATTACAAAATCGCTGAAGAAAAAATACCGGTAAAATGTAAGAAAGCCTTGAAGGAACGTAATTATCAAGCTCCCAGGTAATACAAATTATTCAAGAGTTGTCGCTTCTCCCGTAGATGCATGGAATGTTCTCTTCAATAGCAACATGCTAAATATGATGGTGCCTCAAACAAAAACAACTTATTCAAGCCCTGCAATGGAACTGGAAATCACTAATAATGAACCGCCTGCAAAAAAACGCAAGACAAAATATAAACGATCTTAAATTTGCCCAAGTAATAAGGACTGAAAAACAAAGTTTTTGTGCCAAAAATGGGAAAAATGTCTGTGTTGAACATCAGTATGTAGTTTGTAAAAATTGTCTATAAAAATGTAAGTATTATTAAAATTCACTAAAAATCTTTAATTTATTATCTTATGTTCTTTAGTTACGTAAGGTTTGCATATAAACAATATTAATTGATATTTAAATAGCAGAAATGAACTAGGGTATGAGATACCCGGCGCGAGTTCTTGTGTTCGAAATTGGGCGCGAGTTCTCTCGGGTTAATAGGATTACATCAGCAGTCTTCAATGAATCCGGTGGTGTGTTTTGGCTTGATGCTCCAGGTGGAACAGGCAAAACATTTGTAATTAATCTTATTTTGGCCAAGGTACGACAGAGGAATTGAATCGCATTAGCTGTTGCGTCTTCTGGAATTGCTGCTACACTACTCACTGGAGGAAGGATGGCACATTCTGCATTCAAGTTGCCATTAAATATGGCAAACTCAGAGGCACCAACGTGCAATATTCCCAGGGGTTCAGGAAAGGCTAAGGTTTTACAGGAATGTAAGTTAATTGTTTGGGATGAATGTACAATGTCCCACAAAGCTGCATTAGAAGTCCTTGTTGTTACTCTGCAAGATTTGAGGCATAATAACCGAAGGATGGGAGGTATTACTTTGCTCTTGGCTGGTGACTGCCGACAGACTCTGCCTGTTATTCCACGTGGAACAAGAGCTGATAAATTCATGCATGCCTGAAATCTTCAGTTATATGGAATGAAATTGAAACACTTAATCTTCAAACTAATATGAGGGTTCATACGACAGGTGATGCTGATGCACAACAGTTTTCTGATACTTTACTTCAACTAGGAAATGGAAACTTGATGTCTCATGGCGATGATGGACTTATAGCAGTGGAAGATATTGGAAAATTAATTGAAAATCATGAAGATTTGTTACAAGAAGTGTTTCCAAACCTCTCTCAGCATTTAAAAGATCATAGTTGGTTACGTGAAAGAGCTATCCTTGCACCGAAAAACGACAACGTTATACTCATTAATAGGTAGCTTTTAGGTCATTTGCCTGGCACATCTCAGATTTATAAGTCTGTTGATACAGTTTGTGCTACAGATGATACAGTACACTATCCTACAGAATTTTTGAACTCTCTGCGGCCATCTGGAGTACCGCCACATATATTGGAATTAAAGAGTGGTGCACCTATTATGCTTCTCGGAAATTTGGGTCCACCTACACTGTGTAATGGGACAAGATTATGAGTAAACAGATTGATGAAGATCGTTATAGAAGCGACTATAATAAGTGGACAAGCCGCAGGCAAAGATGTATTTGTTCCAAGGATTCCGATAACCCCATCAGATTTACCTTTTCAATTTCGACTGCTTTAAAAGTAGTAGGTCTCGAGTTACCCCTGTTTTCCCCATGGTCAACTATATGTCGGTTGTTCACGAGTAGGAATTAGACAAAATCTTAGCATTTATGCTCCAAATTGTCGGACACTTAACATTGTTTATCCATAGTTGCTAAGGTAATAACCTGTAATAGCTAGCAGTTTTTGAAAGAAAAATATTAATTTTACTGCGTATTGATTTGTAATTTCCTTGTGTCTATTTAATGTTTGTTTTATTATAAGTTATTTTGCTAAACCTATACTTTAATATTTTTGCTACAGAATCTTGCATTTATGGTGCGTGGAACCCTTAATTGCAGATTTCTAGTAACTTTTTCGTTTGTCAATGCATTCTAGCTATACTTTAATACTTTATTTTTTTTGCTACAGAAACTTGCATTTATGGTGCGTGGAGCCCTAATTGCAGATTTCTGTTAACTTTTATGATTTTCTGGGCCTTCCACCTACACTTTAATACTTTATTTTTTTTTTGTTGAATTATTTACATTTTACCTAAATTCAACTCAAGCAATACTTTGTTTAGTTTTTTATTATACTGTGTTATTTATTCTATGTTATATATACTATGTTTAATTTATAAATTAATTTTGGTTAACAAAATTGAGATTTTTAGCTTTCAGCTTTTGGTGGTAAATTGATAAAAGGCTGAATCTACCTAAATTCTGAGATGTGTGTAACATTTCACATGCTTTTTTTCTATGTTATTTATATTGTGTTTAGTTTTTAAGTTGATTTTGGTTAATAAAATTGAGATTTTTACTTTTCAGCTGTTAGTGGTAAAATGATGAAAGACCAAATTGCCTTAAGTTGATGAGTGTACCTAAATTCTACAAAACTTAAGGAAACATGGACCTACTGGGGAATCCTCGCCTTGCAAATATCGCAAAATGAGGATAAGGCGCCTTTGCTGTACGCCTAGCATGCTGTGGTAATCAGCAATTTATTAATTAAAAACCTCTTTTCTAAGAATTTGAGGTATTTTTTCTAACGTGACGAACTTCACGCATTCGTATGATGGCAACGAAATGTTTGAAATCTCATGGGGACGGGACTATTTGCAGGAAGTCGAATGAACTCTCATTAGAGTGTCGTTCTTCAGAAGTGTTGGTATCTTCAAATAGCCTGAACTTTTCTGCAAAGTGCTACAGGGGAAATTCTAGACAGCTGCTTTCTTTTCACATGCAAATTTATCTTTTTGTAATGCAGGTATGCTCATATCATACCAGGTGGTGGTGGGTGTTAATATGAATAACAAATTTTTCTTTTGGTAGTAAAATCATAAAGGACTGAATCTACCTAAATTATGGGATGTGTATAACATTTCACATGCTTTTTTTTCTGTGTTATTTATACTGTGTTTAGTTTTTTAAGTTTATTTTGGTTAACAAGATTGAGATTTTTATTTTTCAGCTTCTAGTGGTAAAGTGATGAAATACCTAACTGCCTTAAGTTGATGAGTCTACCTAAATTCTGAGATGTGTATAACATTTCACGTGCTTTTTTTCTCTATGTTATTTATACTGTGTTTAGTTTTTAAATTGATTTTTGCTACCAATCATTGAACAATGTGACAATTTTCCTTTTCAGATTTTAGTGGTTTATTATAAATGTTTATAATTTATGTTTTACTTTTCAGGTTTTTTTTCTCCAATGATGTTAAGGATAAACTTGCTCAATTCTGAGGAGTTTATTATAAAAGTATGTATTTTTTTTGTATTGGGTTTTCTTTTTATTCATGCGTATTGTATTTCGTAAGCATTTTTTTTTATGTTATTAATACTGTGTTTAGTTTTTAAATTAACTTTGGTTAACAATTATTCCAGAATTTGACATTTTTACTTTACAGCTTTTAGTGATACAATGATGAAGGGCTGCATATACCTAAATTCTGAGATGTCTATAACATATCACATGTTTTTTTTTCTATGAAATTTATACTGAGTTTAGTTTTTAAATTGATTTTGGTTAACAAACATTCATAAAATCCCGGCCAACGCCGGGGGGAGGGGGGGGGAGAATTTTTCTTCTGCTTGCGACTGTTTGCAGGACGTGGCATGCGTATCAAAAAAAATTAAATACATTCATTCGTTGTTTTTTAGTATTTCCATTCTCTGACAATGATTGCTGAAGGGAGCGGGTCCGTAAACTGACTGGCTAAACGGGCGAAGCACGGCTAAATAAATTTGACATTTTTACTTTTCAGATTTTAGTGCTACAATGATAAAAGGCTGAAATTCTGAGATTTGTATAACATTTCACGTATATTTTTTCTATGTTATTTATACTGTGTTAATTTTTAAATTGATGTAGGTTAACAAACATTCTTAAAATCATCGGCATCGCCGGGTACTTCAACTAGTAAGAAATAAAAGCAAGAGGAAATATAAGTCCATATTTTTATAGACATTAGCTTCACTGAAATGGATTTTTAAATGTAAAAAATAATAATTTAAATGAAGAAATGTAAATACACGAATAACCAAGTTTTTAAGAAATAATTTTAGTTATATTAAAAAGACGATATAAATAAACAAGTGTAAAATGTAAATTACTTCGTTTGGGATATGGAAGGATCTTTTATAGATCAAACGAAAATGAAATGTTTATCTGGATTCGTTTATGCTATGTTTTGATCTTCTTTTAAAGTTTTTCTAGCCCGTTCTGTATTACTTAAATGTATGCTATGTTCTTCTAAAAGGCTGCTTTTTTCATTAAGGTAGCTTTAATTTTCATATTCAGCAAATCACATTTTTGACACGTATATTTATGTCGGTGATGAAAACTTAAATTAAAATTTTTCTTAAAATATCTCCTATATATTTGCTCGCTTATAAATGTTGAGAAATAGTCGCTGAGAAACATTCTCTTCGTGCTTTTCGACATACAAGTTGTGCATCTTTCTTAAGTTCAAATCAGAACTTGGGTATTTTCTGTTTGGATTATTAGAACGCGTGTAATGGGTTTCGTAGTGTGGAAAATTTTTTATATGATCTTTTACGGCATCCACAAGTTCATCATTCTTTCTGAAAGATCCTTTCATTTTTCCACAAGTCTTTTCCTATTAACTTTGCTTTGAGAGCCCTATGTAGTCTGCCTATAGATGTATCAAATGTTCCTATAAAGAACTTTTTACATACCGCAACGCTTTTCTTTTCAATATATAAAAAGTAATTATAACTACAATCTCTGACTGATCCATTAAAATTTCTACCTTGTTTTCTTTTTACTGGCGTACGCTGAGTAGATGCACACACGATTGTATTTTATTTGCTAAAATCCCTCATTTCCAGCCCAAAATTTAAAAGGGATATTTGATCTGTCTCTGTAATACGATTCTTGCACACTTTCACACATTTGCAATCCTTATTTTGGAATTTATTTGCGGGAATAATATTTCCAGTTTTTGTATAATATTTTATGGCCTTTATTTCTTTTGCATTTCCTAATCTTCTGATCATTAATTTCATAATGTGATGAAAATTAGTAACGTCGCCTTCGTCAGTCGTTCAATCAGTAAATTCCAAAATTCTAATTATCTTCTTAGTTTGTAGTAATCTTGAATTAATATTGCTCAAACTGCTTTCCTCATTCGATTCATAAATTCTTCTTCTTTTTCTAATATTCATGGGTTTCATTTCTATAGTAAAAAAAAACTCCAATATTCCCGCAAAAAAAAATAATTACTCTTACCAACATCACTATCAGACCAAATTGATATATTATCGTCTTTTTTATAGGTATGTGAACTCATTGTAACAACGGTATGAAATATTATTTATCTAAAACTTCGATTTTCTGCTTTAATTACAATTTTATTTGAATAATACTCACGCTGCAATCTATTAGTATAAGAAACACAAACCAAACAGTAGGACTTGTGAAAGAAAACCAAACAAAATCAGTGAAATTACTTCTCACCACTTCATCAGAACAATAATACCGTTATCTTGTTAACGATGTTGTTTTTAAGACACTAGCACTAGCTAAGTAATATCTGCTAAAGCAGGGGTTCTTAAACTTATGTAGTCGGAGGACCCCCTTTTGAACAACTTTTTTTTTTTTGCGGACCCCCTCCCAACCCTAGGCATTTAACGTCGTTCTTGAGACTTAATTTCTGGCTTAATAATCTCATAGGCACTACGTTGTAATAAATATTGGTAAAAATATATAGCTGGTTATTTTAATAAATGGTCTTGAGCATTTATAGAGATGAACATTTTTATTAGGATATAAAAAAAACATAAAATTAATAAAAATAGTAGTAAAAAGAATTAAGAAAGTTACAAATCATAATACATTAAACTCATACAAACATTTCTTGGTCAAATGTTGGTCTAAATAGATCTTATTATATGTTTTCTGTAAATAGTTTGTACTTAATGAGATGGGAACAGTTGTTTTCTTGACACCAGATCCACAATGTCGGTCTCTATGTTGAAAAGTTTTATTCTAAGGTCTACTTCTACATTGAGTTTGTTTCTATACTTTGATTTCATGCATAACAGTACCGAAAAAGTCTGTTCAGATAAATATGCTGTGCAGACCGGAAAAAGATGTTGGAGTGCTTTATATGCAAGTGCAGGGTAATCAGATCTGAGAAGTAACTAAAGGTTTCTGAGTTTAGTTTTGTTGAATATTAGTTTCAAAGACTTATCGCATGATAATTCCACTAGAATAGCTTGTTCAAGTATAGATAAATGTTTGGCATTAGTAACTTCCATGTTGAATAGTTCTCTAATCCAGTTATTGTCAGAATCAGGACTGGAAAAATAATTCCTAAAGCTGTTTTTTAGAGCCATTAAATGTTCAACAAAAATATGCCGTGTTTAATTAGGCAGCTTTTTATTGGAAGTTGCTATAAAATCGTGAGTGTTGGAAAAGACCCATACACACAGTTGTGAATGCGTTTTGACCACAAATTGATTGTTTGCAAATGAAGTCGGAGTTTGGTGGGTTTCATAATTTCGTTTGATATACTTTCGCAACGTAGACAGGTCTTTCCACATCTTTATTGCATATATAAGATAATCCAAATGATAAATATTCATCACGATATTTTTTAATTTTACGTTTCTTGATGGATTTCAAGGTTGATGCTCCATCATCTGAGTCGCTTTCATCTATATTTTGTTTCAGAGTAAATCCAATTTTTAGCCAACGATCCACCTGAGTCACCAGTCTATTTATAGCTACGTGTTCCCACGCTGCGCAATAGTCACAACAATGGAAAAAATTCCTTATTTTATTTATTTTTACGTGTTTGCAGTTGAATAAAAATAATAATTTTTTTTACTAATTATTGTTTACTGTCGTGATGATTGTTCTAACTGTCGAATAATGACTTTCCTTTTTTCCATCATTCCATAAGTTTTACTAACTAAACCAAATAATAGTAATGTCATAGTAATTTATCATCATCTCAGTTAAAAGCTAACTCAGTATTAATTAATAGTTTATTTTTTTGTGTTTTACGGTCCCCCCTTTTATTTTGTTTGGCTATATGGATAATTCGCCATTTTGTTCGAAATGTCCGCCATGTTTTTCCTTTTCTTGAAGGGTTGGTGGAGAAGGGCCGGACTTAGCCTTGAATGACCACTTCTTGGTCCAATGAAAGACGGCACTGCAGCGTCGACTCTGAGCGACCAGACAGGTTTTGGCGGGAGTGCGGCAGTATCGAGTGAAAGGTCCATGTCGCTGGCCCGGCACTTTTGGAATTTCGAGTTGAAACTTTCACAAAAATTAGTACCTAATTAGTACCAATTAGTACCAAAATATTAGAATTAGTACCCATCAGGATCGCGAGTTATAGCGTGTCCGATTCTGCCGGGCCAGCGACATGCTAGCCCGGCACTTTTGGAATTTCGAGTTGAAACTTTCACAAAAATTAGTACCTAATTAGTACCAATTAGTACCAAAATATTAGAATTAGTACCCATCAGGATCACGAGTTATAGCGTATTCGATTCTGCCGGGCAAGCGACAATCAGGTCGCTTCCGAGCCAGACGCTTTGGAATTTCGAGTTGAAACTTTCACAAAAATTAGTACCTAATTAGTACTAATTAGTACCAAAATATTAGAATTAGTACCCATCAGGATCGCGAGTTATAGCTTGTCCGATTCTGCCGGGCCAGCGACATGGTAGCCCGGCACTTTTGGAATTTCGAGTTGAAACTTTCACAAAAATTAGTACCTAATTAGTACCAATTAGTACCAAAATATTAGAATTAGTACCCATCAGGATCACGAGTTATAGCGTATTCGATTCTTTCGAACTTTTCGTTTCGAACAGAACGTTTGGATTATTGGGTCCTAGAGCGGTAGATAACAGTTGAAATAAACATCGGTATCCGACACCCAGCTGTTCTATTTGAGTATCTTCTTACAAAAGGGGGAGGGGGTCGTTACTATACTTCAAAGTGTCATTCCTGCTGCCGGGGGGGGGGAATCTCCGCCAATTCGACCTCTCCCACCACTTGTAAACAAGCGGTTTTCCCCGTTGTGTCAGCCACGGATTCAAAATGTAAAGCTCGTATAGTTTTAAACAAAGATATTTCGGATTTCATACACACGAACCGGCTCTTAAAGAAATTAACAGCCGGTTAACAGAACAAGTTATTATTCTTTAAGTACGGAGTACCTACTTATATTTACTACATATTTTATAAACTGTATTGTCAAAATGCACTTATACATGTATAGTTTCCACATTAACCCATTAATGCCCAACATCGAATTCTTTAATTTTCTTTACCTAATTATGTTTGTACAGGTGCAAAATGAACTGAAAAAATAATAAAAAAATTCCTGCATTAAAATTTTAATTTTTATTCAAAATAATGTTACCGTCCTATTAAAAGGACGCTAGGCACGGGAGGGTACAGGTTTTACACAAACACTTCAACCCTTAGATTTTCTACGACTATTCCTTTTAATGTCGTTTTTAGATAAATAAACGCATGAAACCAATGGAACTCTGCGAAAAAATACTTAATAAAATAAACACAAGGTTTTAAAATTGTATTTTAATCATTTAAAAGAAATCAAAAAAGTTTAAAAAGCTGAAAATGTCAAAAATAATAGCTAATAAAAAATAAAGGCACAAATTTAACTAATTATGTCTTATGATAAATTTTGCACACTTTTATATTTAAATTTACATATAAAAGGGGCTTATTAAAATACAAAATAATGGAAAAAGCTATTAGTAATTTTTTTTTTACACAATTTATATACAAGCTATTTTGTGCGAAAGATTTCAAAGCATTTATCATGCAATCCAACTAAACATTTATTGCAATTTCTTGTGGATTTTTTGCCACAGTAGGCGCATCTTATCTGTTTTGGATTAACAACGATTAAATTATCTTTTCCGCCATACCGGACATCACCAGACACTCTTTTTGAAAGTATTTTTGGTTTCCCTGCAGCCAGACTGTTATTTGGTCTCTTACTGTACTTAGAAAAATATGTCTGACAGATTTCTCTTCTAAAGTAGAGGAGATCCATTCTGTTACTGTCATTAGAAGGGCATAATCTGTACAATAGCCACGCATTTTGGATTGATGCTTCAAAGCTAAACAAAAACAGTGGCCACCACCATTTTTTAGACCGTATGGAACACTGGTATTGTGCCAGATTTTGATCCATTTGATCGGTGCCTCCCATAAATTTATTATATTGAGACACAATATACGGTTGGTCAATCTCTACAAATCTTTTATCAATATTCTACCAACGTTTGGCCTGAGCTACAGGTTCAATACCATAATGGTTAGACGCCAAAGTAACGACACTATTGTCATTCCACCGAACCATTTTAAAATTTTTGCTGTTCTGAAAATCAAAACTTCCCCTATTCTTCTTTTTAACAGATTTGACATCTCCAAGTGGACATTTTTTAGTTCTATTAACCCGTATAGTGCCAGTCATCGGTAACTTCATTAGATGGTGGGTCCAAATAAATATCCGCTTCATGGAATGTATCATTATCAGATAACTCTGCCATTAAAGCTAATGCCTCTCCACAGTCAAACTTAAAATAAAAACAAATATATAGATAAGAGCTTTAAAACTTATCGATTGCTCATTTCAGTATATTTAGATCAAATATAATTTGGATTAAAAGACAAAATTCTTAAAATTTATTAAATTATAGACATTTAAAATACACATTTTTAAAAAATCCAGACAATTACTTATGTACTTCGTAATTTTTCTTTAGTTTTTAAAATCACTAAATACAGAACACATCCTTTGATTAAATTTTTTGTATTTAAGAGGCTAATTTGTTAATACGTTAATTACATTATCAAGAGGCTAATATTTCTCTTAAATAAGAAATTTGTTTAATCATTCCTTAATCAGCAGAACATTTATTTTAAAATTATATTCATAAATAAGGAATACTCAATAATCTTTATTTATAAAAATAATTTATAACATCATTTTTATGAAAATAAATAGCATTTCCTTTTCTCTATGGTAATAAAACATCATAAATTGAGAAAAAAAACGCATTCGTATAGCGGAACAAGTCAGAAAAACATGTACCCATCCGTGCCTAGCGTCCTATATATAGAACGCTACGCAAAAGAAAATATAACAGTGTTAAAAAATAATTTTAACAATTTTGAAAGATACATATTTAAGAAAAGAGTATTGACTGTGATAACAGCATAAAATATTTTCGTAACATTGAAAAACAATAAAATAAACTTACTTTTTGCGTGACGCTCTTTTGAAAACCTAAAAAACGACTAACTCTGACTTTAGGCCCTCAAAGCAGAAATAGAACATTAATGTAGTGCTACCAACTGATGGATAATAAGAAATACAACACTTTATCATGATATTCTGCTATTTGGGTAGAAAAAAATAAAAAATTCAGTGATTTAGAGCTTATTATGTAAGCGTCCTTTTAAAAGGACGCTAGGCACTAATGGGTTAAAAAAACTTAAATTGTCATTTTCTCACTTTTTCGTTTGCAAATCGATCAATCAATTTCTCCAGATCAAGTTGAAAGTTATTGTTTTTTCAATTTATATACTGGTCAAAGAGTTAAGACGGTGTTGTGAAATGATGCTTCTAAAATGTTTTGATTAATTTTAGCTTTGAAAAACTTATTTCTGCTGTCGTCGTCGTCACCGGTAAAGTGAAAATATCAGGCAAGCTGTAATTACACTGCTCGCCACCCAAATTGCAACACCAAGAAAGACAAGAGATATCACAACAAAATTTATTCTGTAGATAACATGTTGACCAAGTATCAAATGATTAAATTTATAGACTTCTGTGAAGTGTGGTTCCTGCCAAAATCAGTAGCCAGAGTAGCCGCCATTGTTGGAGATCACCGCTGCCACACGCCTCGGCATTGATTCAAAGAGACTTTGGATGAGTTCTTGGGGTACAGCAGACCAAGCAGATTCCACACGTTGCCAAAGTTGATCTGCTGTGGCAGCTGGGGATGGAATCTGGGTCAATCGTAGAGCAACCATGGACCACATGTTTTCTATCGGCGAAAGATCCGGAGAGCGAGGCGGCCAGGGAAGCAATTCAATCTGGCGATTGACGAAGAACCGTTGGACAATGCGTGCCACGTGTGGTCGCGCATTATCCTGGTGAAATATCGCTGTTGGCAAGCCCTGAAGGTAAGGAAGGACAACTGGCTCCAACACCTCGGAGATGTAGCGCTGGCTGTTTAAAGTACCGGCAATGCGTACTAGAGGTGTGCGAGAGTGATATCCAATACCACCCCATACCATAATACCCGGTGCAGGACCAGTGTGGCGGTGCATAACGCAGCTGTTTAGCATCCTCTCTTCACGGTGTCTCCAGACTCGAATGCGACCATCGTGGTGTTGTAGACAGACGCGTGACTCGTCAGTAAAGACATTTTCATTCCATTCTGCCGTCCACATCCTTCTGTCATCGCACCATTGGCGGCAGAGACGTCTGTGGTTCTGCGTCAAGGGTAGACAAAGCAATGAACGTCTTGCGGACAGACCACTCTGCTGTAAACGGTGTCGAATGGTACGCACAGACACTGGATGATGCGTTACAGACTGCATGTGCTGTGCTATGGTTCGTGATGTGACTGAGCGATCCGTCACTGCCATGCGCACAATTTGACTGTCATCACGTGAAGTGGTGCGCTGAGGTGGATGCGATCGAACACGTCGGTCCGTCGTACCCTCCTGCATCCAACGATCACATATCCGCATTACAGTTGTTTGGTTTCGTCCAACACGACTACCGATTTCCCTGAAAGATAATCCACAATCTTGGTAGGCCATTATCCTTCCCTTGTCGAACTCGGATACTTGATCAAAAGATGAACGCTGTTTTCGACGAGGCATAATTGATCGCTTTTTTGAAAAAACCACAAGAAAAACACAATTGTCGAACTTGAAATCGTCGAAATCTCCAAGCCTTAAATAGCGCTTTGAAGTGGCGCCACAGGCGCGCGTGATGTGCGTCTGCGCTGAAATTCTAATCATTTGCATATCTCACCTCCGCTAATGCATGTTGTAAATTTCATGTTATTTGCATGTTTCCTTCAGGGTGTTGCATTTACAATGGCCAGCAGTGTATGTCAAAGAAGCTACTTGAGTCTGCGGTGTGAATTAAAAGTAGTTCAGCAATTTCACGTATTAAAGTAATTTGTTTTAATTGAATATAAAAGCACATTTTAAATCGAATCGAGGTCCAAAATTAGGTGAAATATTGAAAAGATATGCCGATTGTAACAATTCTGATCCTTCCAGAATACTTTTATCAAGTGACGCGGCGAGATATTCAAGTGATAAACATTTAAAAAGTGTACACAACTGTCGAACGGATTCAAATCTAATAGTAAATTGATTAATTATTAAATCCATTATTTTATAAAACACATCGACTTTGAAACATCGTTCACTGTGTTCAATGTGTTCATCTACTTGTAATTCAGCAAAGAATTGTTTCACAAGACGCATTTTTTTGGGGGGAAAACAAGGTTTAATAATCCATACAGCTGATAACTCAAGGGTATCGTTTTTTAACAAACTCCCAATTATTCCCTAAGTTCTGGAATTGGGTTAGGAGTGATGAAAGCATCTCAGCGGATTTCTCTATATCTTCATGCGTACCTTGCAGCATTTTCGAGACTGTATTAATAGGTTCGAATATTTTACTTTGGACAATTATCAAAATAATTGTTCCGAAAATTTTCCTTTGTCAGACGAGTCTATTTCTATATCAATGTGTTGTGGAAGAATTTCACTTTCTGTTTGAATTGTTTCAGGCGCAGAAATATTCGTAATATCTGTATCTGTTTTGTCTGGAGAATTAATTCCTTGAGGTTGCGATTTGTTTCCATTAAAATTCAACAAGTGCATTATTTGAATGACTGTTTTAAAAAAGTTTTAAGAAACTTTCATTAAAACTTCCTTTTCGGCTTCTGGCATTTCTATTCTTTGTTTTTTAAATTGAGCCCCACTTAGTTTTTTTTGACATCTCTAACTACAATAGATATATAAATATGTGATATTTATTAACAGAATTTAGTTAACAGAATATATATAAATATATCTGTTAATTGTTGATAATTTTTTATTTATTACTTTTAGAAATTTTAAAAACCATTTTATTTTCTTACGTTATAAAACTAAATATTATTCTGCATGTTGCAACCTCAATTAACATAATAATTTATAAACAAACCATTTACTTTTAAAATTATACGTCGATGAATCCAAAAGCACACTGTATATAAGTAATTTAGTAAAATAGTCATAAATTTTACAAAGTCAATTAAACGGAACAATAAATTACAATCCCCAGTGCACTCAATAAGTTTTAAAAATTATGCAACACATTCATTCCAGAATCAACTTGAATCCTTACACTGCACAAAATAAACAAAGGGAATATGAAACTCTAAATACTACGCTTGCTTTAAAAAAATCCAGAATATTTGCCTCGATTCTGCGCCGATGTTAACTTGCGCTCGTGGGATTCCCCAGATGCATGTAACTTTTTTGCTGTAAACACTACTTACAGTACGTATAGTAAATGCCTATAGTAGTGATTTCAAACATTCTTAGCAATCATCATGCATTTTTATAGGTCTATAAAATGTTAAATTTATAATGAATATTTTCTGAAATCAAAGTTATGATTTCAGTCAAGTGCATACTAATATAATTAAAAGCTTTGTTTTATTTATCTAAAAAATATTTCATTTATTTTTTCTATATTTCATAGAAAATCTGACAAATCGAATTTTTTATACAACAGTGTTAGGAAAAACAGTTTTTTTTTTCACAGTCCTCTCCTATTTACTCAGTAAGCCGTCGAACGATAACGCTTCGTTAATTGCGTTATAACAACTACTGACGTCAGAGCTAGCAAGAGCAGGTGGAATGACGTCACTACCTTTTAATCAGTAGTGATAGTCGTAACCGTGCCGGTGATGCATAATTTTGCATATTCCGGCAGCTCACTACCAACACCAGAGGGCGCAGAGGCGACGCATGGCTATATATAAGCCAGTAATACCAGGTATGCACAAAGTTGGATGGTGTTAGTGCTATGGGCGCAAGATAGGTGATATGTGCTGTATGGTGCGATATGTACGATACATAGAGGTGTGCATGCTGGGGCGTATCCTTGTTTTGTTGCATTACCTTAGCTAAGCAACAACGTGTTAACCAACTATGGCGGTTAACGGTCATCGAGCGTAAGTCAATTGGAAAGGCCACACGTCACCGGTAGCGGAGTTTAGCCAAGCCGTACATCGTTCCATCACCGCTGGCGGGAGCAACTGATGCTGGTCATCCAACCGACAGTCAACCCTAGTATGCCCGAAGCTCCGTTTTAAAAGCCGTCATTTGTCCAGCAAGCCCGACTTCGAGAAAACCAGTTTAATACCGATATCGACTTTTTCCCTTTTCCCGGACGAAACCGGTAAATTGTTTTTAAACTTTTCTCGCCTCTAGCTCAAGCTATATATATTTATAAGTGTATGATTTTAAGAAACAAGCCATAATACTTAAGCTAAAGTATATTAAAATGCATAAACTTTTTGTTAATGTTTTGTAAATATATTTCCGTGTTTTTTCGTTGAATAAATGTGCAGTGTTTATATTTAACCATTATCGTTTTTACCAAGTTCCAACTCACACACAAGTGCATGCTTCTAGGTGAAAGTTTTATCTGTTTCCCTTTTAATTTACTGGCGGGCTTCCATCTGCTATTTAGAACGACTCTGCAATCTTAAGCTATTGTGCAAAGCCATCGGCATCTTATGTTTTGTAGTGATGCACAGTTAGTTTTGGCCTTACCGGCCAACATCCTAACAAAAAGTTTTCACAAATTTTTATTTCAACCTTTCTAATTTTGCACCATCATGATTCGTGCGCATGGGGCAGTTCGCTCCAACTGCTCCACGGTAGCTACGCCTGTGATGCATAGTGTAGTTTGTATATAAACATTTGTCAACGAGAAGGAGGAAGGCATTTTTGTGTCGGCGAAACGGGGGGTGAACCACAAATGGTCGCCAAATAGTTTGGAATTTATACTTCTCATCCCTCCACAGCTATAAATAAAAGGATAAACTAAACTGCGCATTTTGTACTACCAAGTGCAAACAACATTTTTCATCTCAGCGACCTGATTGTAGCTCGCCCGGAAGAATCGAATACGCTATAACTCGTGATCCTGATGGGTACTAATTCTAATACTTTGGTACTAATTGGTACTAATTAGGTACTAATTTTTGTGAAAGTTTCAACTCGAAATTCCAAAAGTGCCGGGCCAGCGACATGGACCTTCGAGTGAATGCGTGAGCGTGGAGGTCGGAAAATTTTTTCTCTCTCTGGCTGGAGTGAACTCTGCGTGAATACTCGACTTGTTCTCCGAGGAGAAGGGTTCCCGGAAACAAGAGATCTGATCCAGTGGCCGACATTTTGTACGACACAGGAGTGCAATCCCTGCCGGAAGCTGGAGCGCTGCACTTTTTAGCCATTCAACGTAGCTCCTTCACTGCGTGAATTCATCAGACGTGTCCCATGAATTGCCTACAATTCTGATCCCGGAGTCGCATTCTTCCCCACGACGTAGGAGTATAGAATCGGACGGAAGCCTGGAGCACTACAATTTCGGCCCTTCAACCGAACTCCTTCACCGCGCGAAATTTTGTGAAACGGGTGACGTTCTTCTTTTTTTTATATATCATAATTACCTTTTCTAAATTTTTTTACACCAAGTAGAATCCTTCCTTTAGGGTAAATTTATGTTTTTGTGATGTGAACTAATGTGCAATATGATGTGTTCATCCTTATTATTTGATCTATAATGAAATGTAATATTTTTCTTTATTAAATGTATGTGATAGTATTTGATAGTGTCTGTCATATTTATTCACTCTAAGGACATATATTGTGCAGAGGCAACCAAGGGTAAAGTATTTGTTTCCTTTGAACCTGGGTTAGCGAAAAAGTGCTAGTGTTGTAAGCACTAACTTACGTAAATCTCTTCGTAATTATCACCACATTACTTATGTTAAAAACTAGTTAAGTAACAACAAATGCAAAAGTCTCGACCATATAGGATTTTTATTAAATGAGATATTTAATTCAAAGTGAAAAGTTGGGGGATGTAAAGTTAATGTCAAAATTGTTTCGCGAACCTTCAGGGGTCCGCGGACGACAGTTTAAGAACCTATGTGCTAAAGCATAGTGTACACTGAAGTCATAATAATCAATAATAATTGCAGTAAGTAAGTTGTTTTAATTATAATTATTAGCACCCTTACATGGCCTCTGTTTTTCCAGCTGGAAATGGAATGTTCCAACAGGACAACGCCCCTTGTCACAAGGCTTAAATTGTGTTGGAGTGGTTCCAGGAACATGATGCTGAATTCCAGTTAATGTCCTGGCCGCCTAACTCCCCGGATCTCAATCCGATAGAACACATTTGGGATGTCATGGAACGGCAGCTCAGAGTTCAAAGACCACCAATTCGCAATATCTCGGATTTGCGTGACCGTTGCTTAAACATCTGGTACAATCAGTCTGCGGACATCTACCAAGGACTTGTGGCATCCATGCCAAGGCGGCTTTAAGCTGTGTTGCGCGCTAAAGGTGGGTGAACTCGTTATTGACAGGTGGTCATAATGTTTTGGCTCTTGAGTGTGTGTGTGTGTGTGTGTGTGTGTGTATTTTCCTTACTTTGATTCCTTACTTTGATATTCCTTACTTTGATATTCCTTACTTTGATATTCCTTACTTTGATATTCCTTACTTCGGTTTCATTATTGTCAACAGTCCAAAAACCGTAGAAAAAGCAAATTGTAAATCGGTTCAAGCGATGAGAAAACCTGCAAATATCAAAGGACACAAAGCAGAGCGGGAAAGTTGTGTTACAACATACTAATTTGAACTGCATTCTTAAAAAACTCCCATCTCAGTTAGTCTAGTGGTTAAATTTTATCTTTTACCGTATTTTAATATTTCTTTTGTCAACTTATTTCGTTGTTATGCACATGAGGCAAAATTAAATTAAAGTATCACAAAAAGAAAAGAAAACACGTGATCAGCATTTCATAAATTAAATTCTAAAAATTAATCTTTAAAAATTCACCAAAAATTAGAAAAGTGAAGTAAAGATTCGAAAAAGATTTCGTTTTAAAGGAATTTTAGGATGTTTATCGTGATATAAATTTTATAACCCTTGGATTATCATTTTAAGTGCAAACTTAAAAAAATTAGAAAAACAGCTTAAAAGTTTAATTTAAAAAAATCGAAGAAGAATTTTTCAAAAATCTTTATCAGTGCACCTCTCCACTATAGACTAAAATATAGAAGAATCGCCATGCACAATTTCAGCTCTTTATGTCCAAGGGTTTGGACTGTGCGTTATCAGTCAGCCAGTCAGTTAGGCAGGGCCAAAGATTATTTCCATGAAGCTCTGTAGCTTCATGGTTATTACCAACCCCTCTTCCTCCGCGCGGGGGATAGGTTTCGAATTTCACTGATAACATGTTGTGGGGATCGGTATCCACAGGGTGTATCCACAGGGTGACGCGCACCTCTTACGGGCACAAAATATCACTAAAAAATTAATTTAAAAAAAACTAATTGAACCCCAAACTTCATTTTTGCTGCGCTAAGTTTCTCGGGTTCTAAACATTAACTGTGCCAAATTAGGCCCCGGTGGGTGAAACATATGATTCCGGAATCTTATGTTTCACCCGGAATCTTATGTTTGTGAGCTATTAGTATCTATGATTCTATAGCCCACAAACAAACAAACAAGCTCTTTTATATATATAGATATTGTACCAACTTCGTGGTACAGGGAAAATTAAAATCTACAAGTGAATTTCAAATACAACAGAAATAAATCATGCCAGTTACCACAAATTGAGAAACAGAGGAAATTTATATAAACAGCAGAACATAGATAACATAGAATCTTCTTTTACACAAGTAACAGCAGTAGAGGACAATATTACTGCAAATCTTCGCTGAAATTAACAATCCTCAGCACCTACACATTCCACTCTTACAGCAGGAATCTGAAGTTTTAGAACACATACAATAATACAATTATTATAGCACTTAATAGTAAACTTATACGACCTTTTTCACCAAAGATCCGTAGAACCCTATTCCAAGAAAATACCTCTCTCTACACCGAGAGAACTTGAACTTCCCAAGAAAACGCTCACCTAGTTCTTCAAGAACTACGCTTAAACTCAATTAGTGTTCTAAAACCCTATTAATCTCGTACAACAAAAACCCACGTTGCCACACTACACAACCAAACGATTTTCCAACAATCAACCTAATATCCAGATTTATCACTTACTCCTTGGTTTTAATTCCACAACTCCCGAAACATCGCACTTTGGCGATAAAACGCCAAATTGGCTCCCAAACATGTAAAAATGTATACATATATATTACATTATACAAATCGTTTAAATTTCTGGATATAGATGGCAGTGTAGAAGTGGAATGGTATAATTCCCCACGGTATGTGGCCAATAATGGATATACATATATATTTGTGTGTATATACGTTTAGAGTTGAAAAAATAACGTAAGGAACTTCGTTCCTGACGGGGGTCCCCCGACCGCACAATTTATATTTTTTATTCTACGGATTCCTACGCTCTGCAGGATAAGCTATCGAGGGCCCAGTCGGACTCGAGACTATTTCATGAAGCAAAATCATCTGAGAACCCATGTCAAAGGACTGATTTGACTGTATCATAGAAGATCATAGATTTGATCCTATAACTCATTAGTTACTGCATATCACCTTTTAATTTTGTTCAGCTGATTTAGAAATAAATTAGCTCTTTTTAAATTAATTGGTTGTTGTTTTGGTTGTTCGAACGCTACCTTGTCCAATACGCTACAATTGTTATTTAAAGTTCGTACACCACTCATATATCGTTGATAAAGCAAATTTAAAATAAGAAACTTATTTTTTTTAATCATATTTTGAAAAAATACACAGCAGTTGTGTGGTCAAAAAATATTTGTTCGCTTAAATTACAAGGAGAGTGTCATTTATTCTAAGAACTATTAATAATGTGTCACCTATAATAAAGTACTAAAGCTATATTTTGAACGCCTATAAAATTAGTTCGTGTGATATTTTGTTTTATAAATTCGGCTCACAGTTTCAAATATTTTTATTTTAATCCACTTAAATCCTTACAAACTTCGGCCTTTCAGACTTAAGCACAAAATAAACGTATCCCAGAATTAGCTCTATAATCCTCATATTTGAGCGGAACAAAAATAGACTGATTTAATCAAAAGTTTCTTCCATCTTTCTAGGTCGCCGGATTTAATACTAAGTGTAAAATATAGATTATTGAAGGGAAAAAACTCTTGAGGCTTTACACGAAAATGTGTATTTTTCATCAGACAGTTTTTCTTGCTGGAACTTAAATATACAATACAGCAATATATCTTCCCTTCCCCAAAGCTTAATCTTCTTAGACTGTATCCCCTGTGTTCGTTTCGGAGTGTTAACAGAAGTTCTTACTGCTTGAATTTTGACTTTTGAAAGTTGCGTATATTTTTGGTTTCGTTGGATACGTTTTCGATTGATTTTGTTACATAATGTGGAATGGACAGTGTAAGGAGATATGTTTGTTCAAAAACTTTCATCTTCTGTTTATAAATTATTAAGTAGTAATTATTATTTTAGATAGTTAGAGGCTTAAATTATTTAACAATATTTCCATTTGTGTGTACTAGATATTTCACTATATTGTATTTCTTTATTATGCATATATTTTCGTAACGCTGAATATGGCATCACATATTTTTAAATCCCATTAAAACTCAATATAAAACAGAAGAGATTCCTTCTACACTATGCACATTTAACTTTTTTAAATGGATTATTAATTCTGAATTTGGATGTAAACCCTTTGTCATAAAACTATTTCAGGGTGGGCCAAACTGTAGCTCGCGAACAGCATGCGACTCTACACATAGGCCTACCTTGCTTCAAACTTGTTTTGGGGGAAGGGGGAACGAATTGAACTCAGGTAGGGCCCTCCTCAGCCCATTGACTGCCGGACGGTCCTTAAAATATGAAATATTATGATTTTTTTCAAAATTTAATAACAAAAGAATTGGTGTTTGAGTAATATTCAAAAGTTATACAATGAGAAAAATAAATATAATATAAATAAAATTAGAAAAAAATACAGCATTCAATTTTTGTTATGGATCATATCATTGATAAAAACTATTTTAAGGCTAATGACATAATCGGAATCTTCAGTTTCAGTGTTTGAAAAAGCGGGAAAAAAACAACTTTCTTAAAAGTTTTCTACAATTTCCGGTTTTTAACTGAACTTCTATTAACGTTTTAATCACTACGCCTATGGCTCTACATAACTTTCTGTTCCCCTCTCTGCTAGAATTTTGCCAGAGTGAAAGCCCCAAAAATTAAATTAGTGGAATTTCAAATAATCTAAATTTTTTGTACAAGTTATAGTTTTGAATCCTTGTTTAATATATTTAGGTTGATAAAAACTGAATATCACTCAGTGTTAACAAATCATCATTGATCTATTTTGCCACGAATTGGAACAACTCAAAATGTACCAGATTCGAATAATTTGCCAAAAAAATAAAAATAAAAATAATTATTAAAGTTATTAAAACTATTTAAGAATTCAAAAATATTAATTACTCTAAGAATGATATATTTAATTAAAACCTTAGAATAAACATCGATTAAATTTTCTTTCATATATAAATATAACCATTTTCAGTTTTGGGCTCTTATGTAGACAGTCACAAACTGGCTTTAACACACTTTATCTTGGCCACTTCTGTTATATCCCATGACTAATTGTTGGTTACGAATCGGAAAGGAAAGAATTCTGACAACTGGTTAGGATCAGTCAATTTGAAACCAGGGAAGTACTCGAGGTTGTAGCATATACGAACAAGGAGTAGGCAAGCAGTGTCAGAGAAACTTTTTTTTTTCTTTTTTAACATTTGAGTTCTCATTTTGTTACATTATTTCTAAATAACTGAATCTGTAAGGTTTTAAATAAATTATAAGTTGATTGTGCAATAAGTAAAAAATATATTAACATCATTTTAAATTATTTTTATCACTTTGTAACAGCTAATTCTTTCGGTGACCACAAGACTTTGGCAGTTTTCTTTTTACTGCATATGATTAGGTTAATTCTTCTTTCCTTTCATAAATTATTGTGTCATGTAATTAAAGTTTATACTTCTGAATAAATTGGAAATACTTTGCACTATTGCATTTTTTCCCCTTTTTACCCCTTTTCATAATAATTTTGGAAACCCGTTCATTTTTCAAATGTACAGATACCAGATATCAGTTGTGGGGTTTGGTAAATAACTGCCACTACTGAATGGTAACCCTATTACGTACATACCGCAGGAAAAGCATGGATAAATGATTTTATATGTATTTCGATGATGAAACGTGAGATATGTGATATGGGATTTAGCAATCTAAAACTTTTGTAAAGAGATTATGTATGCCGAAAGCCTTGTCGTGAGGTTTTCGAATTCATTCACATTTTATTTACGAATCCATGGTGAGGTATTAGATTTTTGTATCGCATTGATTTAGTTTCGCAAACATAGCATAATTTTGTGAATTCAAACTGTTTCGCAGAATCTTATGCAATATTCCAGCAGTCAAGGTATGAACCTACCGGGTGTCCCAAAAATGACCGACGATTTGAAAAATCAATTAAATAGAAACGGATGGTGATAAAAATGTACGGTTTGCTGCATTCTGCTTAGGTAACCAGGGAATTTATTCTCACCAATTTTCAAAATAAGTTACAAATTTCTTCAACAGATGGCGCTGCTGACTGGGAAAAACTATAAAACAATGTTTTCAAAGCAAGAAGCATACGCAAAGTTGCATGGATTGGCCTCCCTATTCACCAGATTTGATGCCATGCGATTTTTTCTTTGGGGGTACTTGAAAGACCAGGTGTATCGTCACAACCCACAAACTGTAGATGAACTGGAACAATACATATCTGCTGCTTGTCAGAACATTCAAACTGAAATGATTGCACAGGCGTCTGCGAATTTTGACCTCAGACTGCGCCACGTTGTTGCTGCAAACGGTGGTTATTTTGAAAACATTGTTTTATAGATTTTCCCAGTCAGCAGCGCCATCTGTTGACGAACTTTGCAACTAATTTTGCAAATTGGTGAGAATAAATTCCTTGTTTACCTAAGCAGAATGCAGCAAACGGTACATTTCTATCACCTTCCATTTTTCTTTAATTGATTTTTCAAATCGTTGGCCATTTTTGGGACATCTGGTATGTTGAAATTACTCTTTTGACCTTTTGGGTATAAATGATACGATCAATTTTTCCATCATTACAGTGAATACAAAAATTTGAGTTTAAAGTTAAAATTACATTTTTCTAAAATTCAGGAACATAATTATGTTCAGAAGAGAATTAACTTATTGCTTTATAGTTATAACAGTATCTGCTTTTTTGACGTTTTAGATATAAATCATACGAAAATAATTTGTAGGTTATAATCAGCTTTACTATATATCATAAATTATGCCCTTTCTTGGTATGAACCTAATAAGAAAACCGTTTGTTTTCATCAAATTCAGTGTTACGTGTGATGGTCTATCCTGATTACTTCCTTCAAGATACACTGGTTTCTGAATTTTGCATATCTTTACTATTATGAATACAGCTAAATTAAATATTTCAACAGAGCTAGATTATTATATGCAGAATGTATATAAAAAGTAAACAGAAATCAAGCGCTTAGGATTCTGCGCACCATAAGGCAAGATTCTGTAGTAATGACCAAACTAAACCAAATATCGAGGTAACTGACTGGTCAGGCCTCCTTTAGTTTGTCTCCCTGATGACGGGACCAGCCCTTTGGTTAGTTTCCCTGATGACTGGACCAGTCTGTTACCTCAATATTTGGTTTAGTTCCGTCACTACTACAGAATCTTGCCTTGAGTTGCGTAGAGGCCTATGTGCTTGATTTCTGATTTTTTTTATACATTCGTCATATAATTATCTAGCTCTGTTGAAGTATATAATTTCATTATATTTGTCCGTTTTCAATATGAGGATTTGTTGCAACTGCGCAATCTTTTATTGAAAAGTTAAAAGTTTTCAACACTAGGGTAGGTTTTCAGTCAATTTATTTGGCAGTCTATGCCCCCTTTATAGATTATAGTTTGTGTTGAATTGTTTAAATTATTATACTTCACTATTATGATTAATTTAAAGCACTTTATCTAGCTATTTCTTATAGAAATAAAGCCATTATCCATAGAAATATGCCATTTATGCGTAGATTTTTAAGGCTAGATAGAAAAATAAACAATTCAAAATAAAGTATAAAGAACATTTATGATGGACAACAAATAATATCTTTAAAAGGAATTTTTAAGTAAAAGCATACAACAGTGTATAAATGAAAATTCTTAAATATCAAAGTTAATGGATATACCATTTTACTTCTTCTAAATTTTTCAATTATTGGTTTTCTGTAAACAAAATTAAATTAATTAGTTTCAAAATCAAATTATCGTAAAAAATTCTCCTTTTGAAAGAACTAAATGTAATGAAGTATGTTTAATATCTCCTCGGAAATATTTTTTTAAAGATAAAAGTATAATATTCAACTGTTTTTAAAACTGCCTGTCAACAACTTTAAATGCGTAATGTACTGTTAGGAAGAAATTGTTCTTGATGCATGATATAAGAGTTAACTCAATTTCCTATTCATTTTCGTTTACACATTCCTCAGCTATTCATAATTAATGCTAGCTTATGAAGACTGATATAAATAAATGTTCTGTCTCAGCAGATAATACTGCAATTAACTAATAAAGGGCTATTATATTCCGTTGTAATTGGAACTGAATCTTACCATGCAATAACAACTCCTCAGAAATGCAGCGCACTAAATCTTGGATAATACTCATTATAAACGTTGACGTTTATCATCTTAGCATAGTGAAAACTATGTAGATTATAGCTGTTAAAGTAGGTCGACCCAAAGAACATGCATTTGGAAACACATTCTTTGGGAAAATAGTTTAATTGTAGCAAGAATATAATTTGCTCTGCTTAAAAGTGAACATGACGAGCATGCATATGTTTCTCGGATTTAATCAGTGTCGCCTTTTGATTTACAGTGCAAACTAAAGGTAAAATTAAATTTCACTCGGAATTAATTTGCTTGCATATGAACTAAACATTAATAATAATAATAATGCATAAATAAATACGTTAGATATCATTAATAATATCAAGAATTAATGTATAATATATATTCATAAGTTGTTTTTTAAAGCCATTAAAATTCCTTGCGAAATGCTCTGCTGATGTTCACAATTTTCATAATTGGTTAAAGGTGAAGCGACAACTAAATAAAGATTATAATCAATGTATCTAGATTTTTAACCTTTAGCCTATGGGGCCCATTTTCCCGATTCCTTCTTTAAAACGGGAAATTTCATTTAAGAACGGCCATCAAGGGGGTTATATATGAATAAATAAATATATATATATATATATATATATATATATATATGTGGGGAGGGAACGACCACAGCAGCATTGGATATAAACATCCTTTATTAGTTAAATATTAGAAAAATGAAAATAAACAGCTCGAGAGGGACGTCTTCCCATCTCGGAGTACAGCGATCGTGTGATAAGGAGGGAATAAATCATGCTGGCGTACGCACTGACGTCACACAGACAGTAGCGCCGCGTAACGTTTGGAGATGGAGATGAGATTGAATTTCCCATATTCGGCCATCATGACCGGACAGGCGACCTCGCCTTAAGGTACACAGCAAAAATTTATCAAAAACATTAGAACACAGTTAAAACAAATATAAAATAACAGTAAAAATGCAAAATATAAAATGGAAAAAATTAAAATAGTGATACAATACCATAGTTGGCTGGAAATAAACTGGCAAAAAAAAACACAGCAAATACGAAATAACTAAAAGAAAAAACAATATTAGTGATGACAAGAAAAAAAATGGAAAATTATGTACGTGAGAAAAAAAAATTAAGTTCTTGAGAGTCAATTGTCAATAGTCTGTTGTAAAAAACAAAGTCAGACTGTTGAATAAAAATAGTTGTTGAATACAAGTTGAATAAAAATATTGTTGAATAAAAATATGTTCAGTTGAATAAAAATATCAAGTTATATGCTCAATGGTGTTGGACCAAGGTTTCAGATATTCTGCACAAGTTGATGTCTTCACTAGTCCGTCGAAGAATGCACACTTTTCAACATCATAAGTGTTGTTTGGTTTTACTTTTGTAATTTTATATGGTCCAAGAAATTTTTGTTTCAGTTTGAGACCAGGACCAAACTGGGTACGTTTGATTGCTAAAAGGTCGTCGAGTTGGAAGGGGTGAGCTTGTTTGCGTCTCAGATTGTAAGTACGACGATTTTCGTCTTGAACCTTGCATATTTGTCGTTTAGCGTCGCGGTACGGAGATCATCACGTTTTTGGAGAAATGCAGATTTGATTTCCTCGTTGATCATATCAACAATTTTGATGACATGGGGAGAATGCATTTTAGTCCCAAAAAGAATTTGGAATGGAGTGGAATTGATACTACGTTGGAAGGTGGTGTTGATGATTTGTTGAACGGCTGGAACATGGGAATACCATTTTTCCGGGTTGTCGATAGAGAGTTTAGAAAGTATGGCGATGATGACGGAGTTGAGACGTTCAACTTGACCGTTGGATCTGGGAAGTCCAGCAGTAACAGCAATGTGACGTATATTCTGTTTTTCACAATACTCTTGAAATGCAGTAGACATAAACGCGGTACCTCTGTCTGAAATTATCCGGAACGGATTACCGAAGACGGCTCTTTGGGTTTCCAACCTATTGATTACTTCAGCGGCGTCTGTAGACCGGGTTGCGTATAACCACACAACTTTAGTAAATGAATCAATAACTGCAAAAATGTGCTTGTAACTCTTAGATGTACTGGCAAGTGGGCCTAGATGGCCAATATGGTACGTGTGCAGGGGTGTGTCGTCTTTTTCGATGGGATGCAGCATTCCATCTTGCTTTCCACGTTTTCTATTATTGAGGATGCATGTGACACAGTTATTGATGCATCGCTGTATTTTCTCTTTCAAGTTCGGGATAAAAAAATTCTTTTTGCAACAGTTCTTAAGTGCGTAGTACTGCGAAGTGGCCTCGTTCGTGAGCTGCCTGAATTATGTTCGCCTGCATACCTTCGGGCACTACAAGTAAATCAGTTCCTTGAACAGTTTTATATAGCAGATTATTTTTAACTATATAGTCGTCATATGGTGCGGTTGAAAGAAGTTTTTTATAGCTTCGATATACTCGTCTGATTGTTGTGCTTTAAGAAGTCGTATAAGGACACTGTCCTGAATAACCATGCAACATGGGCTTCTACTAAGGGCATCAACATGAGCCATTTTTGAACCTGTACGATGTTCGATTTCGTAGTCAAAGTCTTGCAGATACAATGCCCATCGAGCTATACGGGAGTTAAGTTCTTTTTTACTTAAAGGCAGTCGGAAGGCCCTATACCTTCCATGTTAAATCAATGTACCTTTTCTCAGAAACTACCAAAGATATTCACTTGAAATTTTATATATATAATATAGATATTTCCTAATAAAGTGAAGTCAAATTTATAAATATATATTCTTTAGTTTTTTTTAAAACAAATCTGGAATGAAAACCACTTTTAAATAACAAAAAACAGGCATTTTTCCAAAGAAAAACTTCTTAATATTTTTTTAAACATATTTAAGTAACTAAAGTTCACTTCAGATTGATCAGTGATATGTGTAAAATATTCAAGCAAAATAACAGACAATAATATGCAGTAGTTTCTATAAAAAGGTACATCGAAGTTCAAAAAACAACATTTTGAGAAAATTGAGTTTAAAGTTTATAAACTTACCTAATTAAAACATTCCTGCTCCATAATATTTATTTTTGCTATTTTCTTGTTCTATTTCCTCTTGTCTTTTTCTTTTTAATCTTTTTAACACTCTTTTTTTCTCTAGTTTGTTGTAAATGGCCATATCTAGCTCTCAACAAACGTTCACGGTCTAGACATTTTAAAGTCGTTTGGCAATATAGGCCTGGATCTATACCTAAATTTTCCAGTACATTCATCTTAATATAATTCCCTTTGTTGAAACAGGCCACAGCATCATAAACACCTAATTGAAAGCATTCTAGATGAATAAATGTCTTTTTAGGTACACGAGTCCAAATAACATTGTTTACACTCTCATTTGGATTTTGGGTCTTTCCATGAAGACACTTTTTTAACAGATCTGGATGAGAAAGGTCTCGAAATATTGGTCTCATTGCTTCAACGACTGCCACTGGGAGACTGTTTTTATGTTTAAAAGTTTCTTCTAAAGCCTCGGCTTTTTTAAATTTACACCACGATTCTTCTCCATCAGGGAAAAATCCATGTTGTGGATTTTCATCTGTGGATAATTTGTGAAGGAAGATGGCCCATACAGCTTGGCGCATGCTTTTTAAATTACTAACATTTCTCCTTATAGCTAATCCATAATAAGTTTGTATCTGATCAATTGCTTTATCACTTAGACGACCTTTACCTGATAATTTTTTACCATCACTTAGTTTTTCATTTTTCATACACATTTTCAGTTTACGAAGACGCGCTCCCATTCTCTTCATTACATGGCCTATACATTCTAATTTCACAATTGGGTATTCATCGCCATAAATATTCATACTTTTTACGTGATTAAATGCCTTAGAATCACCATCCCCCAAGTATTTTACATAACGAATGCCATAGTTTAGAGAACGTTGATATATAGAAGAAACACCATCCATTTCCATTTTGCCACTATAACCATCAAAATTCTTTTTGCAGTTTGGTTCATGAGAATTTTTGTTCTTGCACGTACAATATTTTGACATAACTTCAACATCAATAACTTTTCCACTGTCAATACTTGTTGCAGTTACAACACCATTCAACGAAGAAAAGCCCCTCTTTTGCCAGGTTCCATCCAAAGCAATTCCAATATTTTTAGAACCATTATTTTCTTCAACAGCTTCTTCAATCGCCTCCTGCATTGTATGATTACATACTTCTTTCACTGCGTTTAAAAGTAGTCTGTTGTATTTAGAAAATTTTGTCGGTGGGTTTGGCAGATTCATAACACCACAAAACAGTCGTCCAGCTTCTGCTCCTTTTCCAATAGAGCGAAGGGCATATATAAATCGTGTGTTTATAGCATATAAATCTTCATTGTCACTTTGATGAACACTAGAATTCATAAAATTAAATTTGTAATCACAATTATTACATGACAGTTCAAATTTCAGTGCCAAACCAGCATTCTTATTATTTACATTCAGTGATAATACATAAGAATCACACATTTTACATTTAACACATGTTTTAAAAATAGAAGTTAATATATTTAACTCTATTATAATATTTTTGCTTCTATTTTCTGAATATGGTGAATAACTTTCATCCAAATCACCTAATTTATTTTCTGTGGCACAAGTAGTAACATCACTTTGGCTTTCAGATTCTGCAGCACTAGCCTGATCACAAGAATCATTCAACGTTTTTCTCGGGTAATATTTACCCTTTCGCTTTTTAAATACATTTGTATTTGATCTTGGCATTATGTAGAAATCGTAAAAAAAGAAAAATGAAGGAAAATAATCAAAGATAAACCTTTGCAACGTATAATCAAGCACAGCAACAAAAGCACATGCAACAAACTTCAAACACTAACCACGCTGAGTTTATTTTCAAAACAAAGTGATAGTCACAGTTACAGTACAACCGGAAAATAGCTTATCAGTTGTAATTCATGGAGAAAAGAATTCTGAGGCTCAACTGCTAGCTGCAGATCGCAATAGATGTCGATGTTTACATTTTTAGGCCTTTAAATGGGTGTGGTTAACGAATGCAACAGGATGTAAACAAACTGAATTGCTTAAAAGTTTTTAACTTCTCGTTGTCGTAGAAACAAAAGTAATACACCATTCGAAAGGGGAAAAATGAAGGATTCAAAATATTAAAAAATATAAAAAACGATTTTTTTCACGAATTTGCCTTCCAACTGCCCTTAAGGTTTTCCCAAATGCATTACAGTCAGAAACTATTTTAAAATGTGAACCAAGAACGTAGATACGGAATTTTTTAAGTGCTTCCACAATGACGAGAACTTCAAGTTCATAGATTGTATATTTGCGTTCGTTGTCCGACGTCTTCTTGGACATGTAGTAGACGGGGTGGAAACAATTATCTTGCTTGGATTTTTGTAGCAGGACTGCCCCCAAGCCATTAATTGATGCGTCAGTGTGAATTTCAATAGGACTCTTTTGGTTAAAAATACTTAAAACGGGTTGTTGGGAAAGGAGGTGTTTTAATTTTTGAAATGCGGCTTTCTGATCAGTCTGAAATTGAAATGGGGTGTCCTTACGAAGCAGATCACTAAGGGGTTTTGCTATGGTAGAATAAGAGGGAAGAAATTTACGAAAATACCCAGTAAGACCTAAAAAACGTTGGACATCTTTTGTGTGTTTTGGGATCAGGATAATTAAGAACGGCTTTAGTTTTGGAGGAGGAGGGGAACAGTTTTCCGTGCACCACAATGTGGCCTAGAAATTCAATTTTGTTATACAGAAATTGGCACTTATTAAAATTTATGTCAAGTCCATAATCACGAGCTACAATTAAAACAGTGTTCAGACGTTCCAGAGCTTCAGACTCATTATTCGCTGGAATGATGGGATCATCCATGTATGGGAGTACAATACCTTTGGCAATAAGGTCACGAAAAACGGCATTTATGTATCGCATGAAAACAGAAGGACAAGAGCTTAATCCAAATGGCATATATCGGAATTGAAATTGGCCTACATGCGTCACGAAACTAGTGTAACGACGACTTTTTTCGTTTACGGGGACGTGAAAAAATCCATTACGCAAATCGAAGGTACTGAATATGTTGGCATTTTGGAGACGATCCAAAATATCGTCGATCAAAGGTAAAGGGTAGTGATCCTTAACTAACTTACGATTTAACTGCCTATAGTCTATGCAAACTCTCAGCTGACCGTTCTTTTTACGAACGACAACGACTTGACTAGCGTAGGGGGAAGAACACTGTTCTATAATTCCATTTGTTAACCATTCGTCAATTTGAGCATCCACTATATCACGTTCTGCAAATGGTAAGCGTCGGGGTGTATGGAAAATTGGCTTATCGTCAGTAAGCGTTATATCAAGTTCGATGTTTGCAGTTTCCGTTTTGTTAGATTTGAAGGCTAACAATTGCTGTTCAACGTCATTACGGGTTTCGCGAGAAATGTTAGGACCAATATCAAAAGAAGGAGGATCGGCTGAAATTGTCATTACAAAATCATAATGTGGTGCAGGATCATCAGGTTTTGAAATTTTTGAAAACATAGCACCGTCAGGTGTAATAGTTAAATTCGCCTGTTGGATTACATCGCAACCTAGTATGAGATCGAAAGTCATACAGTTATTTGGAACAACGGAGATATTCGCTGGAAAAATTTGATCATCTATTTTAATTTCGGAAGCAAAAGAATCGATTACTTGAGTTTTTAAAAAAACGAAACCAGTTAGCATAGTAGTGCTATTCGTCAACGGTGGTGATCCGAGTTTAATCCACGCGGAATGTTTAAGAAGCGTCGAATGACTGCCAGTATCCACTAATCCCGAAAATGTATTATCAAAAATCACAACCGTTTTGCATATATTAGTGGGAGAAGTAACAAAATGCACCGTGTTGACACCGTCTCGGAGCTTTCAATTTTAGGAGTACGGCGGTAGTCCGCGGACTTATGTCCAAATAAATTACAAGAAAGGCAACGAGGGCCAAGAGAACGACTAGGGCACGTCTTTGAGATATGTCCAATTGCATTACAATTAAAACAGCGTTGATGAGATTTTGCTGAGCTAGCAACAGTGAATTTTGAGTCACGTCTTTGGGGCCCAGTGATTGGTTCCGTGCCGCGTCTTTGGCCATTGCCGGCACGTTGAAAATTCGAACCAATTGTGTTCTTTTGACTAACTACGGTTTCGTATGTTCGGAGTTTTGCTTTGAATTCGGTATAAGATTTTGCACCGTAAAGAATAATTTTCTCTGATGGGGTACCCTGTATTCCTTGTATAGTATACTAAATGACGGAATATTCATCAATAGTATTAGTAGTGCGGTTTGCAATTTCAAGCATCGCTATAAAATACTGCATTAAACTTTCATTAGAACGCATGTGGCGTCTTTCGAATTGTCCATGAATTTCAATGGATGTGATTCTATCAGAAAATTCATTTATTAACGCGGTCTTAACTGAATCATACGAATTCATATTTCTTTCAGAAAACAAAAAAGTTTTAGCAGGTCCTGTAATGAGGCGTTTGGCAAAAACCAATTTTTGTTGATCACTGATAGCGGGAAATAAATTAAAGTTATCCTCCACGTCTGCAAATAAATTGTGGACGGAATATATATTATTGCCTGTAAACTGGCGACACGAGGTTGAAAGGTTTCGCAACAACAACCAGAAGTGAGAACTCATAGAATCGGGAATCAAAACATTATTGTTTATCAAAACATAATTTCTGCTAGGAGAGGCGTCAAGCCACAGTTGTTTAGTCTGGGTATCTGACTGAAACGCGGGAAAGTTTTGTAAAGGGCTGGAAGTACTTTGACCTACATTTAAATCACTTGCGGGAGATTCGGAAGGAAGGGTAATTTCGTTTTCAGCGTCGCATAAAAAACTCGTATCCAGAGAATTTTGGAATTTTGATAAATTGGAGAGGGCATAAAGAATATTATCGCATAACTAAATTTTGTTAGTACTGATATTATCTAAATATAATAGATTAGCAACAGAAATATACTGCTGGCCACTGTAAATGCAACACCGTGAAGGAAGCATGCAAATAACATGAAATTTACAACATGCATTAGCGGAGGTGAGATATGAAAATGATTAGAATTTCAGCGCAGACGCACATCACGCGCGCCTGCGGCGCCACTTCACAGCGCTTTTTAAGGCTTGGAGATTTCGACGATTTCAAGTTCGACAATTGTGTTGTTCTTGTGGTTTAAATAAACGATCAATTATGCCTCGTCGAAAACAGCGATCATCTTTTGATCAAGTATGCAAGATCGACAGAGGAAGGATAGTGGCCTACCGATATTGTGGATTATCTTTCAGGGAAATCATTAGTCGTGTTGGACGACACCAAACAACTGTAATGCGGCTTTGTGATCGTTGGATGCAGGAGGGTACAACGGACGGGCGTGTTCGATCGCATCCACCTCAGCGCACCACTTCACGTGATGACATACAAATTGTGCGCATGGCAGTGACGGATCGCTCAGTCACATCACGAACCATAGCACAGCACATGCACTCTGTAACGCATCATCCAGTGTCTGCGCGTACCATTCGACGCCGTTTACAGCAGAGTGGTCTGTCCGTAAGACGTCCCTTGCTTTGTATACCGTTGACGCAGAACCACAGACGTCTCCGCCAATGGTGCGATGACAGAAGGATGTGGACGGCAGAATGTAATGAAATTGCCTTTACTGACGAGTCACGCTTCTGTGTGCAACACCACGATGGTCGCATTCGAGTCTGGAGACACCGTGAAGAAAGGACGCTGAACAGCTGTGTTATGCACCGCCACACTGGTCCTGCACCGGGTATTATGGTATGGGGTGGTATTGGATATCACTCTCGCACACCTCTAGTGCGCATTGCCGGTACTTTAAACAGCCAGCGCTACATCTCCGAGGTGTTGGAGCCAGTTGTCCTTCCTTACCTTCAGGGCTTGCCCACAGCCATATTTCAACAGGACAATGCGCGACCACACGTGGCACGCATTGTCCAACGGTTCTTCGTCAATCGCCGGATTGAATTGCTTCCCTGGCCGCTTCGCTCTCCGGATCTTTCGCCGATAGAAAACATGTGGTCCATGGTTGCTCTACGATTGACCCAGATTCCATCCCCAGCTGCCACAGCAGATCAACTTTGGCAACGTGTGGAATCTGCTTGGTCTGCTGTACCCCAAGAACTCATCCAAAGTAGCATCCCATCCGCACCGACGTCACACAGACAGTAGCGCCGCGTAACGTGTGGAGATGGAGATGGGATTGAATTTCCCATATATATATATATATATATATATATATATATATATATATATATATATATATATATATATATATATATATATATATATATATATATATATATATATATATATATATACATACTACCCAGGCAAGACGTGCAGCCCGATGGCGTGTATAGACCAATTGTACTCTCGTAGGTCGACTGCTACCGAAACCCATACGGTGAAGCGAGCGTTGCACAGTCCGTTTACTGACTGTACGACTGGCACCGTCATTAAACTGGGTGGTAATTTGAGCTAATGTTTGGCTTCGCTGGCTATGTAAAATACGCCTGAGCCGTCTCTCACCACGCACTGTCAAGGCTAATTGTTCTTTGCATTTGCCCGATCGCTTGTTTTTTTTCCACCATCCATGTATTCTTGGTATACTCTTGACACTGTCGACCTTGAAAATCCTAGCTGTCTGACGATTTCGGAAATTGAATGGCCCATGCGTCGCGCACCTACGATTTGTCCGCGATCGAAGGCGTCTAAGTCAAGCAGTTTACCCATACTGGCAATTCCAACAACTAATTCAGTACAACCACAGTACGCGCTATATATGCAGTTACCACAGCGCCCTCACTTGTTCCCTAAATCAGTGGCATCGTCTATCCCTAATTCAGTGGCACTTCAGTATATATATATATATATATATATATATATATATATATATATATATATATATATATATATATATATATATATATATATATATATATATATATATATATATATATATATATATATATATATATATATATATATATATATATATATATATATGAAATAAATTTAAAACCCTTTTTACTATTTAACACGCCCTTTCCAAATTCTTCATCTTAACGCAACAGAATACCGTCCCTTAACCTTGGATCGCGACCTAAATCCAAACCGAAATAATTTATTAGTTTTTCCCCTAAAGCCACGCGCGGAGCATTACATAACAGTTATATAAGATCGAACCGGGTCGAACATTCGAAAACCATCACCCCATATGACGCGACTTAATCACGTGACCATTTCTGACAAATTAGAAGTTTGATAGACCCGTACTCGGGCGGGAGATTTTCGCGCCTCGGTAGTCTTTTTGTCTGCTCTCAACCTAACATGACGTGATTTTGAGCTCTCCGTCAAATAACGCGCGGCGTTGCGTCGCCGGGATTCTTCCCGATATACGGCCCCCGGACGATACTTTTCACGCATGTTAATCCTAAACTAAGTATGTAGTGTTTAGATAGTGAAGTATATTTAATCATGAAAATACTGTGAAAATAAAGAGACGTTAAGCCAGAACGTAATGTCTGTATTATTCGCCTGGATTGTCTTCCTACGCCTTTCCCGGTCACTCGCCACTACTTGTTCCGGTACGACTACACCCCAATCCAAAAAACTAGGAAGTACGAGCTTGTTGAGCTTCGTCCGGTCAAGGATATTACATTTAAGTCGGCAAGGATAGTTACCTCTGCCAACAAGAGTTCCAATGGATTCACAGTACATTATGACTTTCAAGCCTGTGATGTTTTTATCGAAAACTGGGACCGATTTTTCCCCCTACTTTCTTCGTGAGTGTTTGGCTACCCAAGGTCGAACGCATTTCGGCGTTTTCAGAGTCTCGTTCCAACAGTTTCGTTTTTAGTCGCATGTTTCGATCAGATTTTTACTCCTCCAATGTTTTCATTCTGCGTCTCCAAAAAGTGTGATCGTCAATCAGTGCTTCGGCGTACTGTGAAAGAAGAAAAATTTTAGTGCGTGTGAAAAATTCGAACGTCGGCGCTGGTTTTTATTTTCGTGGTGATCATGCTTCAAGTCGTCATGTCTCGTGATTTTTGTGTTTTCGTGATGTGTCAGATGTTTGAGTCCGGCATAATTGTGACAATGACGTTGATTTGGAAACGGAAGAGGAAGAAATGTTGTAAACTTATGAGTAAAACCAAAGCATTAGAGAGAACTCTCGGACATCATGTAAATTTAGAGGAATGACGCCAAGGACTGTTACGCGATTAAACCAATGTGCTGAAGATTTCATTTTCTAATTAAATTGAATATTGATTTTAAAATAGTAATAAAAAATTAAAATATGATATAAGGATTCTAAAGGTAAGTTAATATTTGTGAAGTAGTTTTAAAAGTGGAAAGTGTTTTTAAATGAGTTACATTTTAATAAAAATATTATGAGTGTATTTTAATGTAGTGAATAAAATGTTATTGATATTATATGTTTTAAATTTAGTAATAGTAGAATTGTGCTAGTAAAGTTCAATAAATATGGGTAAATTAACATAATTTATCAAGTAAATAATGACTTGAAGTTTTGAACAAAGCATGAGTAATTTCGACATGCTTCCTCAATTCACATATGGTTCTGAGTTTTTAAGTTGATTATTATGTGATTATGAAAAGTACATGAATAATAATGAGAAAGGAAGTTTTCTGAATTTTATAATAGGAAAAGTTGAAAGTTTACAATATAAGGATGTGGTAATACTTTGATTCCATACTTTAAGATCTAATTTGCTTTTGATATATTTTAATAACCTCATTTATTGTGTATTTTAGTTCCATTGATTGATTTTTAGTGTGTTATGAGATATTAAGTGCTATTAATAAATTGAAGAAGATATTAATATTTAGGATGATCATATTTTAGTGATTTAGTATGTTATGTTGTTATATGCACAGATGAGAAATAATACTTAGTGTCAATTCCAGTGGTTTAATGTTTACATTTTTGTTTTGAAATTTTGTGGTACACATATTGCATAGAGATAGACTGTGCTAAATAAAACAGTTTGAAAGTTTTTGTTAAACTAGGACTGAGAAGTGGTTAATAACCTCAGATAAACTTTGTTTGAACTTTTAAACAAATATTCTCAGGTACAACAAGTTATCAAGTATATGTTTAAAATATTTTGATATTCTTTGTTTTATAATAACAATTTTGATATTTTTGAATTTTGATGGGCCTTAGCTATTTAATAAGTGATGATTTTTTGTATCCGGATACTCACAACAATAAACAATATTATACCTTAAGAGGAGATCAGGCCATCCATTCAAAATAAAAATATGAAAGATAAATGTGAATTCCTGATTTGTGTTAAAGTGATCCTGTATTTTTTTCGATTATGACATTTTATATTTTTTCCCTAATCTACCCTATTATCATAAGAATATGCACTCCTCTAAACTAAATTTGAATATTGAAGAAAACTAACGATTTAAAACAATTTGCACCGAATAAGTTTGCATAAGTTAACCAATTTTTTTTTCCAGTAACCCAACCTCAACTTAATTGAAATTTAATTCCTTGTGAGTCGGTTCGACCCCGACCACAAATATGATATAATACAAATCCCAATTGAGTCGGTTAGACCCCGACCATAATTTAATACAAATCCTTTGTGATTCGGTTCGACCCCGAACGCAAAATAATCTACGACCAACCCAACACAATGGTAGCTCAGTGGGCCTGAATTTAGTGCGTTTTCGCGGGGCCTCTGCGGAATATCACACCGTAGATTGTCACACTTGGAGACCTAGGCTAAGTTCATTGCTCCAGTGGTGTAAATCCATTTCTTCCTAACTTAAAAAAAAAAAAAAATTAATGTTGAGTGTTTTGGTTCACTGAGAATTGTAACGCAACTTTTAAGAAAATTATTTCTAATACCCTGTTTAGCCTAATTGAACCATTTTCCTAATTAATCGAGAAGTGTATTGCCAAATTACCTTTATTCAATTTGTTTACTGTGTTGAACTGTATTTTTAAAATTTTTCTTATTAATTTGTTTTCCATGGTGCATTTGAAAAAATTATAGTAGAAAAACCTTTGAAGATAGTAACCAAGAATTTAACTAATTAACTTTAATAACCACAATGAAGCCTAAACCTGAATAATGACCAACCTCGTGAACCAGAGATCCTTTTTCCTTTCTGATTTTTTTGGGGTGCCTAACACCTCTTGACTCCATTTTTGATGGTTATACTCTGTGTGTTGTCTACATAAATTAAATAAATTGAAAAAAAATCTATATTTTAAACTTCCTCTTACAAAACCTATTATATGTAATATTTCTGGATCTCATGATAAAAACCCAAATAAGACAATTTTAATTCCTTTTTGCCTTTTTGAAACTTTGTGTACTTATATTTTTAAACAATTGTTATGAAGTAGTGTGGTCCATGATAACCATATTTTTTTTTATTATTTCATTTGTAAGTGTAAACTGAAATTTTTTTGTGATTTAGTGTGTTTTAATAAGTATTTTTTTCTCATTCCATTTTAAAGTGTAATTTAGAGTTTTTGTGAATAGTTAAATATTGCCATACATATTCCAAACTGTAATTTAAGTGTGTTAATATTTTTTTTAGTGATATTTTAGGCTATTTTGTGTAAGTCATGACCTGAGCAGACACACAAGGATGTTAGTACCACAAAATTTAAATTTGTCAACCCCGAGTCAAAATTTTATTCCGAATTACTATTCAAAATTTTTATCAAAATTATTTTTTGTCTACGCGGTTCTCGCCTGATGGAGGGTCTTGCTGAGGGAGCCGGCCCCTCACGCAGGTCTTTTCCGGAGGGGGGGAAATTGAAATAAATTTAAAACCCCTTTTACTATTTAACACGCCCTTTCCAAATTCTTCATCTTAACGCAACAGAATACCGTCCCTTAACCTTGGATCGCGACCTAAATCCAAACCGAAATAATTTATTAGTTTTCCCCTAAAGCCACGCGCGGAGCATTACATAACAGTTATATAAGATCGAACCGGGTCGAACATTCGAAAACCATCACCCCATATGACGCGACTTAATCACGTGACCATTTCTGACAAATTAGAAGTTTGATAGACCCGTACTCGGGCGGGAGATTTTCGCGCCTCGGTAGTCTTTTTTGTCTGCTCTCAACCTAACATGACGTGATTTTGAGCTCTCCGTCAAATAACGCGCGGCGTTGCGTCGCCGGGATTCTTCCCGATAAACGGCCCCCGAACGATACTTTTCACGCATGTTAATCCTAAACTAAGTATGTAGTGTTTAGATAGTGAAGTATATTTAATCATGAAAATACTGTGAAAATAAAGAGACGTTAAGCCAGAACGTAATGTCTGTATTATTCGCCTGGATTGTCTTCCTACGCCTTTCCCGGTCACTCGCCATTACTTGTTCCGGTACGACTACACCCCAATCCAAAAAACTAGGAAGTACGAGCTTGTTGAGCTTCGTCCGGTCAAGGATATTACATATATATATATATATATATATATATATATATATATATATATATATATATATATATATATATATATATATATATATATATATATATGTATATATATATATATATGTATATATATGTATATATATATATATATGTATATATATATATATATATATATATATATATATATATATATATATATATATATATATATATATATATATATATATATATATATATATGTTTTGCAAAGAGTGTTGAAGTGTTATTCTAGTGTATTCAAAAAACTACTAGACTTGTGTATTAAAAAAAACATGAAATTCCGTCCCCGTGTAAGACTTATTTAAAACAAGACAGGGTCTGCGAAAACAAAAAACGTAACTAGCACTCTGATTCTTTGTTGGGAGGGAAAACAATCAGATGCTACAGCAAATAAAATAAAGTTTCCAAAATAATGTCAAAACAATATTTTTCTCTGCTATGATATTACCAAACAAAATATATTATAATGAATAAAATTAATTTTTTTAAAACTATTTTATTGTCGAAGCCGAGAAATAAAATATCAAAATTTAAAACGTTTTAAAAAGGCATTTTGTAACGAATAAAAATGAATTAACTTTAAAAACCTTGTAAATCTCTCTACGTCTCTGTGTTATTCATATTATCATATCCATAATCAAATGTATCCTTGAAATACATTACATTGTCATCATATTGACATAGAATCCAACAAAGCTGAAGATACGCGAAAAAATAATTTTAAGAATGTTTTATCATATGCTGAATATTTGGAGTTTTCTGCTATGAGCTGACTTAACAAAAAAAATTAGACTTGATAAATATAAAGCTTCAATCCTCATTCTGTATACCTCAGTGTATGTTTAATAAATATTAAAAGATGAATGCAATACAGAATATCAATTTCTTAACATATATTCTTACAAAAATTCTTCTCTGTATTTCAATTACATATTGGTATCATGAACATTTATTTTACTTTATTTTACTCAGATATGCTACAAGCAAATCAGAGATTTATGTCGCCTTATATCTGTTAAACAAATTTCAAAAAAATATTTCTGTTGTTTGCTTAGGATAGTTATATATAAACTTATACGCCTACTGAATTGGGAAACTGTAAGTGCCTTAAGAATAGATATTTCAAGTCTGTGTTTTCTGACAGTTATAAGAGTGATTTTTCTGGATAACTGGTTTGATAGTTTAAATGATATAACAAATGATTATAACTCGATTGTTGTTTTCTTTTAAAATTTGCAATTTCTTGGAATAATAGCTACTATAAAACTGGGGGCTTGCCATTTCAAATGCGTGCATCTGGCTAAATAAATTTCTTATATCATTTTAAAATTCTATTGTGATGTTGATTAGTCAGTTAGTAGATAAAAAGTGGGTATCGAATTTATGGGAATTGAATACTGAGACTCTCCACATCTGCAAAGTTATTTAGCAAGTTATAGATACTGATCCGTTTTTCCTGGGATCGTTAGGATTGAATAAAATCTCTTCAGAAACTGCACACAAAATAAAATTTATTATTCTGTAAATTATTCAGGCGCATACACAAATTCAAATAGAAAAAAACGTAACAACTGTCTTCTATAAAGCAGAAAACTCTAAAAACACAAGTCAGGCTACCAGAGTCTACAATACAATACACGTCTAACGCACTTTGAACACATTCAATTCTCAGTTGAAAAGAACTGAGTTCAAATACCAGTGTCAGGTATATTTATAGACTTCAAAAATGTCCCCTGTCGGTCAGTCAACTAGATATCTCTAGAAGCTTCCAGAAAGGTCTAGACAGCGAATTGGCAACCATTTGGTGCCATATCGCCAAATGTGGTGAAATATTGCCAATTTGGGAGACAAAAATAAGTCACCAAATCTATCGCTAGTTTGGTGATAACTCTCATATTTGGCCAGATTACCACAGACTTGTAAAATTCGTAAGAATATCAGCAAAGAATGTGAATTTTCAAATTTATTTTATATTGTTATATTGTTTTTCGACGTTCATTTTGTTCATAACGATATGTATGCAGATCTATAAAACTTTTTATTGCCCCAGGTACACTTTTAAGTATACGAATCCATATATGACATGTCTATTTGTAATTTTGTAATTATTTTTAACACAGAAAATTACTTTTTTTTTCATCGTGACAGACACTTTGACTTGAGGACATTTACTCATGCAGGGTACAATTTTGTTGGCTACTTTTAGTAGTGGAGCACCTTATAGATCAGGCAACATTATTTCCTATGAGTTGGCTCAAAGGAACAGTCATGCCTTCTCCGGGTTTCAAACCCGAGGCCACATTGTTAAGTTAGAGATGCTAACTTCTATGCGAAATAGGCGGCTACTGAGAAAATAAAAATTATAATAATAATAATTTATCTTTTCATGTATGACATAATTCTTTCATACAATAAAAATATTTTCAAGTTATGAACAACAATAATCATTTATTATTTGATCATTTACCAAACTTATTATTTTCCTTTAATTGAGTTTTACCTATTAACCCATTTAAGACCGCAACATGTTCCCTTTATTGGAAATGTACCAGACAGTTTTTTTTACACTTCTTAGAATATTAATTACACAATTAAGTTATTTCCATAAAATTAAATTTATTTTTACTAGAGTTACAAAATGTTGCGTTTTCGCAACACTAGTCCAAAACAGTATTAAAAAAATTAAAATTTGAAAGTCTTTGAAACATATTGAATGAGGATGTACATTACACTTATAACATACAGTAATTGTTTGACTTTTGCAGGGTTTACATCCATTTCATTTATTTTTACTATTTTTAGTAAAAATATGACCCATACGGTCTTTCCGAGTTTCATTGAGATTTAGATTTTGAATTGACGATTGTCTTCCAATATGTTAACTTTCAGGTAAAGCGGAATTCTTATGCATTTCTTCAGACATTTTCATAAAAGATACGACGACAGATCTCTGAAACTCTAGTAAACTTATTTTAGAATTCATTACATCCATGTAGAGTCTCTATGCAATAGACTTCGCAACGTCAATAAAATTATAGACTCGTCGACAATATGTTTTAACACATATTCAGTAAACATTTCTAAAATAGATCTACCGGCTTGTGACATTCATTTATTTGAAATTTTATTCATGTGTTTAATTCAACACAATTTATGTCAAAAGGTTATAGGGGTGTGCATAGGACTGCATTTTCTCATACAATATGCTCCCTTTTCTTACTATAATGTTTACTTTTACATTTATTAGAAAAAATGTTGATTTCACCTGCAATGTCTTTCGGTGATTCGACATTTCCACAAAAAGTATCATCATCAATAGTTTCTTCATCTGTCAAATTATCCGAATCTGGAGGGATAACGATGAATTGTGGTTCATTATTATATTTTGTTGATGACGATTCTGAAGTATCATCATCATGTAGCTCATGAAAACACTCCAATGCCTCTTCAACGTCAAAAATCGCTTTTTTCTAGGGACAAACTTATCTGAAATGAAAACAATAACAATTTACTGCATAAAAACTAGTCAGCATATCAAAATCTTAAATAATACACATTGGAATGATGTTGCGTTTTCGCAACATTTTTTAAAATATGAATTGAGAAACATAAAAACAAAATTTGTGCCTTATCTGTTAAAGCCATTTTGTTCTTTAGTCTCTAGTAAACTCTGAACAAGCTTGAAATGAGAAATTTAACATGTGCTGTCATCTACAGTTATTATTCGAAAGTAGTCATTTTATTCCATTTCAAAGCACTAGAAATTATTTTTTTAAAGTGTAAAAAGCGGACAAATATGAAAACAAAAAAATTATTATGAACAATTAAAATATAGAGAATAAAATAAAAATTTTACTTCAGGCGTAAAAAGCTTAGAACATGCGATTTAAAAATACAGAAATTAATGTTGCGTTTTCGCAACTCCAGTTTTAAATGGGTTAATAATCTATGTTTATAATTGTACATTAATTATAACATGTTATTTGTTATTTATGAGCATTTTTCTCTTCGAAAAGAATTTCCATGAAACAACAAGGGTTTATTATTCTGTTTGAAACATAATTTCATTAAATACTTATATATGATATATTACTGAAATTATGTAATCAGCTTCAAATAAAACATGCCTTGATCATTTTAATTCTTTATTATACATACTTATCAGATCAGATTAACTTTATTCTTATAAACATTTAAAAAACATGAAATTTATATAATTTCTGCCAACATTATATAATCCTAAAGTTTAAACATCTGTACTCCAGTAAAGTTTGAGCCAGCGATCTTAGTTTATTACAAATGAAGCAGGTTTTTTTGGGTTTTTTTTTAGTTTTTTTTTTCAATTGAATATTTATATGAAAGTCCCACCATAATACCTCGTCCGAATACTTTGAAATATTTATTCCACCCAGACTTCAGACAAGAAAGCAAAATAAAACTCTATCCTTTCTAATACCTCAAAATCTTATGGAAAATATAAATTTCTGTAAAACATACATTTAATCCAACACATAAAACTCCTCGGAGAAAAAATGAGACAGTCTAAAGACGTTTTCTTTTTATTTCCGGGAGATTTTTATTATGCCTTTTTTCCCTCAATTCCTTTTTATCTCTGTTTGCGTGTTGAATTTCCCCCTTTTTTTACTCAGAACAATGTGAAATAGTCTCCGTAAGAACATAAAGAACTGTTACAAGCATCGTGATCTATGGAATACAAAGCTTTGTTAGAGTATTTTTTATACACCGTATTTGAGCTCCACTGCTTTCTTCTGTGGCGATCTTACATTGATATTTATTTCTGTTTTATGTTGTATGGACGCAATTCTTTTCCATGAATGTGTGTGTAAGAGACTATTTTTGCAGCCCCCACGTGTGCCTTCACGTCCCTCCACTCGAACGTGATACAAAGGAAATTCGTTTTGTTTATGTTACAGTGAAAATACAACATTAATATGTTTTATTCAAAATGTGTTTGTAAGGTATACATAAGATTCGATTCAAAAGAATCGAACTTTTGAGTGAATAAATTAAAGAAGCTGCTTGAGATATGCTAATTTCGGCATACGCGCTTCGTATAAATACCGAGCAGCTTGATTAAGTTAAAAGGTTGTTAAGGTTGACAGATAAGCGAAGTAAGGGAGCTACGAGGTGAGCAGCTCCAGGTGTTAACCGGCGCGTGTGCTTATCGGGCTAAAGTTTACGTAGCAGAACTGCTGGTTTGACTCTCTAGGTTGTGAGTATTGCAAAGTGTATTTTTATTAAATGCTAATATATATTCCGTACAAGTAGTACGTGTGCTTATTGCTGTAAAATCAAATTCTATATGTGCAACGAATTCAATAAACATTGTTTTATGTATAAACTGTGTTTGTATCAAATTCATTTAGAGTGCCACTTCAAATTATATACACCCAAGTGCGGGTAGAAGTGAACAATTCTCTACAAGTTACCCATAAAAACACTAACATCTTTTCACAAGATTTAGAGTTTTTGTCAAATTAGAAACCAAATGCATTAAAGATTAATATTGAAAATTCATCAAAATGAGTTACTCATAAAAAACACTAGCAAGTTTTGGCATGATTTGAAGTTTTTTGAGCAAATTAGAAACCCAAAGCATTACAGTTCAATATTAATTTTAGTGTAGACTCCAAGTGTTCCTTCACGTTCCTCGACTTGATCGAAATATAAAGGAAATTCTTTTGTTTATGTTACAGTGAAAAAGCAACATTAATATGCGTTTTTCAAAATGAGTTGCTCATAAAAACTGGTAAGTTTTGACAAGATATAAAGTTTTTAATTAAATTAGAAACTAAATGCATAAACTTTAATTTTTAATATGTGTCAATATGTGTTACTCATAAAAACACCAGCAAGTTTTGACATGATTTAAAGGTTTTATTTCAATTAGAAATCTAAAGCATAAAACTTTAACATTAATTTTATGGTAGCCTCCATGTGTTCCTTCAGGTCTCTCCACTCGAACGTGATAGAAAGGAAATTCGTTTTGTTTACGTTACAGCGAAAAAGCAACATTAATATGTTTTTTTTTTTCAAAATGAGTTACTCATAAAAAACTGATAAGTTTTGTCAAGATTTATAGTTTTTATCAAATTAGAAACCAAATGCATTAAAGTTTAATATTGAAAATTCATCAAAATGAGTTGCTCATAAAAAAAACATTAGCAACTTTTGACATGATTTGAAGTTTTTAATCATATTAGAAACCTAAAGCATTTAAGTTTAATACTGATTTTATGGTAGACTCCCCTTGTTCCTCCACGCCTCTCCACTCGAACATGATATAAAAGAAATTCGTTTTGTTTATGTCACAGCGGAAAAGCAAAATTAATATGTTTTATTCAAAATGAGTTACTCATAAAAAACACTAACGAGTTCTGACAAGGTTTAAAATTGTTATCAAATTGGAAACCAAATGTACTAAATTTTAATATTATAAATGCTTCAAAATGAGTTACTCATCAAAAACACTTGTTTTGACAGGATTTAAAGTTTTTAATCAAATTAGAAACCTAAAGCATTAATGTTTAATATTAATATTACGGTAACAGAAAAATTTACTGTAACTAGAATAATTTATGTTACAATGATACCTATGTTACAAACGAAATGTTTAAATTTAGTGCGATAAATATTTTGAATGATTTGAATAAAGTGTATAAATTATCTTTAATGAGTTTTAAAATACATAAATCTTATGCAAATTTATTTAATTCTTAACTGTAACCTCAATAACTCGTGTTGCAACGATTTCTATGATACAGATTAAATGCTCAAAGGAAGAGTTTAAGATAATTTGAATGACTGGAATAAAGTGCATAAAATATCTGCAATGATTTTCAAAAGTATATAAATGTTATGTAAATAAAATTAATCCTACCATGTTTTATTTTAATTAAAAATTTGAATTTTTTAATCGAAAGCATGAGCTTCACTGCTTTCTTCTCTGGCTACCTTACATTCAAATTTATATCTATGTTTTGTTGTATGGACGCAATTTTTTGTCCATTAATATGTGTGTAACAATGTAAAAGCGACATTAATACATTTTATCCAAAATTAGTTACTTATAAAATGCATAAGACGTTTTCGACAAAATTTAAAATTTTAAATCAATGGAAAAACTCAAAAGGAATAAAACAATGTTACTTGTATGAATGTTGAAAGACTAACTGGAACAAAAAAAAAAACTTTTGTTGCAATGATTTCTATGTTACTAATAAAAATTTCATAGGAAGGTTTTTTAAAAAAAAGAGCGTAAAATATTTTCGAATGTTTTCAATAAGTGTATAAAATAACTTCAATAATGTTCAAAAGTATAAAAATATTATATAAACTAATTCAATAGTACTGTATTTTATTTCAATCGAAAGCATGAGCTCCACTTTTTTTCTCCCTAGTTATATTACATTGCTATTTATTTCTTATTTATGTTGTATGGACGCAATTCTTTTTCATGAATGTGTGTGTAAGAAACTTTTTGTAGCCTCCACTCGAATGTGACGTTTAGAAAATTCATTTTTTTATGTAGCGGTGAAAAAGAAACATTAATAAATTTTATCCAAAGTTGAGTTAATCAGAAAAAAAAAACCCAAAAAATTGACAAGACTTAAAGATTTGAATCAAAAGGAAATCTAAAAACAAATATACTTAGTGTTACTTTTATGGTAATTGAAATATTTACCGTAACTAAAAGAACTTGTAACAGTTTTTGTGTTGCAAGTTAAATGTTTAGAGAAAGTGTGTAAAATATTTTTAATGATTTGAAATAAGAGTTTAGAATATCTTCAACTATTTTACAAATGTATAAAAAATTATATAAATAAATTTAATCGTAGCATGTTTTTATTATCCAAATTTAAGATTTTTAAATCGAAAGCAAGATCGAATTCTCTCTTTTCTGGCTTTCTTACAATGGTATTTATTTCTGTTTTATGTTGCATGGACGCAATTGTTGTCATGAATGTGTATACAAGATATTCTTTTTCAGCCTCCACGTGCTACTTCACTCGATCGTGACGTGACGAAATTCGTTTTGTCTATGTAACAACTAGCTGAAAACCCGCGCTTCGCTACGGAGTACATTCAAATTAAATACAACGGTCAACGTATAATTTATGCCAAAAAATAAATATATATATTTATAATAAATGCGATGATCAATGTATACAATTGATGTAAAATATATATCTATCTATATATATATATATATATATTTATAAAAAAAATCGCAAGGGATATGCATTTTTTTTATTATCCAATCGTCTGCTGCATTAGAAAGAGAAAAAAAATATTTTTTTTGTCTATTTAGTTGTTACGCACGTGACGATAAATTTATTGAAAGTACCAGAAAAAGAAATCACGTGATCAGCATTTAATAAATTAAATTCTAAAAATTAATCTTGAAAAATTCACCAAAAATCAGGAAATGGAGGTAAAAATTCGAAAAAAATTTCATTTTGAAGGAATTTTTATGATCTTTCTTGTGATATAAATTTTATAACCCTCAATGTATTATTTTAAATGCAAACGTAAAAAAAGTTTAAAAAACAGCTTAAACATTTAATTTAAAAAAATCTAAGAAGAATTTTTGAAAAATCTTTCTTAGTGCACCCCTACACTATTAGAAGAATCGCCATGCAAAATTTTAGCCCTTTAGGTCCAGCGGTTTGATCTGTGCGTTGTATGTCAGTCAGTCAGTGAATGAATGAATCAGTCAGTTTCGGAACTGTTTTATATATATAGATGAAAAAGGCGACATTAATATTTTTTATTTAAAACGAGATATTCATAAAAAATAACAAAATAGTTTTTAATCACATTAGAAGACAAAAGCAATAAAATTTACCAATACTCTTATGATAGTTCAAAGATTAACTGTAACAAAAATAACTTGCGTTACAACGATTTCTACTACACAAGTTAAATTTTCAAAATAAGTGGGTAAATTACTTTGAATGATTTGGATCAAATTTATAAAATATCTTCGGTGAATTTTAAAAGTATATGAGTGTTATGCAAATAAATTTAATTGAAACATATTTATTTTAAACGAAATTTTTTTAATCAATAACTCCTCTGCTTTCATGTCGAAAGTATGATCTAATGCTTTCATCTCTGGCTATCTTACATTGATATTTATTTCTGTTTAATGTTGTATGGACGTAAGTCTGTTCCATGAATGAATGTTTAAGAGACTCTTTCAGCAGCCCCTACCTGTTCCTTCACGTTTCCCCACTCGAACGTGACGTTGAGGAAATTCGTTTTGTTTATGTAAAAATGAAAAAAGCGACATTAATATTTTTTATTCAAACTGAGGTATTCATAAAAACCACTAAAAAGTTATGACAAGATTTAAAGTTTTTAATCACATTAGAAACAAAAAGCAATAAAGTTTAGTATTACTTTTATGGTAGCTCAAAGGTTAACTGTAACTAAAACAACTTGCGTTACAACGATTTCTACTATACAAATTAAATGATTAAAATAAGTGGGTAAATTATTTTGAATTAATTGAATCAAGTGTATAAAATTTCTTTGATGAGTTTCAAAAGTATATTAATATTATCTAAATTACTTTATTTGCTACCTGTAACCGAAATATCTTGTGTTGCAACGATTTCTATGTTGCAGATAAAATATTTAAAGTAAATGAGTAAAATATTTTGAAAGATTTGAATCAAGTAGATATAAAATATCTCCGAGGATTTTCAAAAGTATATAAATATTATGCTATAAATTTAATTGTTAACTGTAACCTGAAAAACTTGTGTTGCAACGATTTCCACTGTACAAATTAAATTCTTAAAATAAGTGGGAAAATTATTTTGAATGATTTGAATCCAGTGTATAAAATATCTTCGATGAGTTTCAAAAGCATATAATGTGTAAAACGTCCATGCACTAATGTCAGAATCACAACTTCCGAGCGGTTACTTAAAAACTACGAGCGTGGAGCAGTCGGTGTGTATATCACCCGACTATGTGAATGGGGATATATTTCTTACTGGGTTCCACATGCAGTGAGGGTGTGATAAAATTATATTACAAGGAATGACTCCTTTTCTCTGATAACAAAAACAAAAATTTAATATAGCAACAGCATGAGTTACCACAACTCTGATTTCAGACAAAACCTTCCATAGTACTAAACGACTATGTTCCGCGGGAAACTGGAGAAGTCAGAACCTCTCTCTTACGCTCCCAGTTCAGTAATACCAGAGTCCGGTCCTGCAACCAGTTTTCTGTTCCTCCCCGCTGGGGGTGGCTTCACCCTCTGGCTCCGGGTAAATGTCTCTCCACATACCTCTGAACAAGTACATCTCTGCTGGCTCTTCGATCCCCGACCCATTTTGATCTCCTCCAGTGTAATGCATCGCTTAATCAGCGAGGGCTGTCTGGTGCATTGAAAATGCATTCGCGGGTGTGCTGACCTTTCTTAGATCTCCTTCTTCATTGCTGAAAAAGAAGCTCCAACATGAAAAAATAAAATAATTATTCAATGTCTATTGGCATGCATCACAACATTGCACCCTTTTACGGCTCCTCTGTGCATGACAGTTCCCGCACAATACAGGTGAGTACTTACAAAGCCCCCCTTTTCATCTGCCAGTGCTATACTTTTTATTAGTCAACTGTCTCGCGGGCACTTTCTGGACGTTATATAATGTAAATAAATTTAATCGTTAACTGTACCCTAAATAACATGTGTTATAACGATTTTTATGTTGCAGATTAAATATTTAAAGTAAATGATTAAAATAATTTAAAACATTTTAATCAAGTGTATAAAATTTCTTCGATGATTTTCAAAAGCATATGAATGTTATGCAAATCAGTTTAATCGTAGCATTATTTTATTTTAATCTAAACACTTTTTAATCGACAGCTCCACTGCTTTCTTGTTTATCGATTTTATATTCATATTTATTTCTGTTTTATGTTGTATAAACGGAATTCTTTTCCATGAATGTGTGAATAAGAGACTATTTCTGTAGCCTACACGTGTTCCTTCAGGTCTCTCCAATCGAACGTGACGTGAGGAAAATACTTTTGTTTATGTAAAAATCAAAAAGCAACATTAATATATTATATTAGAAATGGGTTACTCGTAAGAAAAAACCGTAAAATTTTGGCAAGATTTAAGCATCAAAAGAAATAAACTTTAATATTACATTTATGAAAGAATAACTAACTAAAATAACTTGCAATACATCGATTTCTATGTTACAGATTAAATGTTTAAAGGAAGTGCGTAAATTATTTTGTATGATTTGAAACAAGTGTATAAAAATTATTCTAAGATTTTCAAAGGTATAAAAATATTATGTAAATAAATTTAATCGTATCATATTTTTTTAACAGAAATTTTATATTTTGCAATTAAAGTACCAGCTACATTGATTTTTTTCTTGTCTGGCGATCTCACAGTAATATTCATTTCTGTTTTATGTTGTACGGTCGCAACTCTTTCCCTTGAATGCGTGTGTAAGAGGCTAATTTTGTAGCCTCAACGTGTTCGTTCTCTTCTCAAACGGGTAGTTGCGAAATTCGTATTGTTTATGTAACAGTAATAAAACAACATTAATATATGTTAATCAAAATGAGTAACTGATACAATACCCTGAAAGACACATTACGTTTTGAAAAGATTTTAATTTGTTTTACCAAATTACGAGGGATGGATGGAACTTTAATAATGACAACACTGCTGTAACCCAGGAAAGCAGCATACACCGCACGTACGTGACATACCTGCCTTACCTCAAAGCGAATGCACTCTCCCCACAAACATCACTCTCCTGCACAGTGACAGAATGAACACAGCCATGTTTTAGTTACCGGACTATCGTATGAAATAATTTGCTGCATCGTACTGATGGAAGGAAAATGCTCGTGTACACACTGTGGCTGATGTGTTTGCTCGCTGGGTCTGGGAAGTGCTCCACGGTCTAGTGGTGGAACCACTCCGTGGATTCCACCATAGTTTCTGCAGGCTGTAGACCCCTCCATTCGAAGGATCATCAGATCAGGTGCTGCCAACAGCATCCTGTAGCTTCCAGGACGTTAGCAACGGGTGCTATACCATGCTGGTTACTACTTTGAAGGGCTATTAAAGTTTCACCCCTGTATCTCTACTGCATACTTTGTACATACCTAGTTGCCGCTGTTAAAGTTTCATCCTATGTATAAGCGAAAAACAATAAAGTTTAATATTACTTTTATGATAGGTGACATACCAACTGTAACTAATATAACTTGTGTTGCAACATTTTATGTGTTACAAATTAAACGTTTAAAGTAGGGATCCTGGCTGTAGTACGTTGGACTGCGGATAGATCAAGTCCAATTCAAATCCGACGAGCGCCATTGAACGCCTTCGGGTCTAGTACGTATAAGACACGTTAAATCCACAGACCGGAAAGTCCTTCCATGTGGTCAAAGAGAGGGGGAGGGCTCGAGGTATCACGTCGACTTCCGGTGCTGAGGGTGCTTGGATAGAATTCGGATAAGCGCTATTAAATACCTCCTTGTCTAGACCTCATAAAGACACGTTAATTCCGGAGACCGGAAAGTCCCTTTATGAGGTCAGAGAGGATGAGATATGGTATGACCCTCCTAGATGACACCCCTGGACTTGCTCAGTCAAAATTGAGGTGTCATGTGGTTAAATGGGACTACGACCGTCGTGGTGGGTATCAATATAAACTGGAGCTTGGCCCTCTAGCCTATATGATCTGACCTGGAATATCTCCGGCTAGGGGACATTAGAAAAACAACGACACCAAAGGGAGGGGAAACTCACAAACCCTCCAGATACCACCTGTTTTGGTTTTCGGTCCAAACTGAGGTGGCACTAGGGTGGTTTCGGCTACCACTATAAGAAACGAACAAAATTCACGAAAATTTAATGCGAATGTGACCAGACAAGTGAGCCTCAATAGCAACAATAAAATATGTATAAAGTAAGTGTGTGAAATAATTTTAATGATTTGAATAAGTGTATAGTTATGATCAATGATTTTCAAAAAATTGTACATTTTATGTAAAGAAATCCAATTGTAAATTTTAAAAAAAATATGTTTTTATATGAACTCAAGGATATAAATTGAATTGTTTCAGTTAGCACCTAGGGAATATCATTTTATCTTTTAAGATAATCTCTCGCATTCCGGCCGTTTCAGGTTGTGACTTATACCAGACAAACTACAGTGGGCTAGCGAAGCTTTTCTCGAAAATACAATAATCCGATTCCTCTAAAACGATAGTATAGTATAATGATTAATTATTTTAGATTCTGAAAGTAGATCACGGATATCCAAACTTTAGGCTTGCCCGTGCCGCACTTAGTGACGTTATATTTTCCTGGGCTGCATAACACGAATATTATAAATTTAATATATATAAGTAACAAAAAGCTTTATTTTTTAATGCAACACTAAAAAAAGAGGACAACACAGACATAAAACAATGGATTATTTTACCTATTTTTGCAAAGCAAAGTCATCAGTATCCTGTTTCATGGAAGCGGATGCGATTATTACTGAGTTGTTCTTCGGGTGTTCATCAGAATTATTTTATTTAGTTTAAATCGTCATGTTATTAATCTTTGAAAATAGATGTCCACAAGTGTACATAGTACCAAAAAGAGATGACACGAATAAGGTGAGATTGTAAAGTGAGAGATTTTTTTGGGGGGGAGGGGGGAGTTAGGTCTTAGAAGCTTTATAACCTTGTAGGGCAGGGCTGTGGGGTGGACACGATTGATAGAGATTATCAATTTATCATATTTCAAATATTTCATGATTATTTTTAAGCAGTAAAGTCAAATTGTAAATCACAAGAATGACTTTTTTAAGCTGATCAAACCAAATATTCAACGATTTTAATGAATTGAAATTGTATAATGATTCATAATCCAGCAATATTTATATTAAACATCATGTTGATTTTATTTTAAAAGTTTCAAGCAATATTTTCTCAATTTTTATGTAATGATTTCCATTCATTTTAAAGTAGGATTACGTTCGTCCATAACGGTCCTTCGGAAAGTAAAATTACAGACGCTAAAACCATCCATCCGTACCTCAAGAATTAGAATTTTGGCAGCACGCCAAACCCAGTCTGTATCGATTGGACAATCAGCAAACAGTTAAACTGAAAAGCACCCAAATACGTCAAATTTATATATATATATATATATATATATATATATATATATATATATATATATATATATATATATATATATATATATATATATATATATATTTATATATATATATATATATTTATAAATATTAAACATTAAACCATTACAACATATTCAATTAATTTAAGGGCAGATTCGCTGCGTACCCTCCCAGAACCATGGTCTCGACAGGAGCTTCCAAAAAACATGTCTGCCTAGCTCGATGTTACATTACAATCTCCCTCAGAAACACCAAGTCTGTCTCTAGGCTTGAAAAATTCGGTGGTAGCCGTCTTCTTAGAAATTGCTTTCCCAAAACTGGAGGAGGGGGTCGGCAGTTTATCGGCTGACAGCTCTTCTTAATGCCAAAACTTTATTACATTCCAGTGACAAAGTTGCATAGAGCTATCGCTAAGAAAGACAGCTTTACGAAAGTGATGGACGACGTTTCTGTTTTCCTAACAATTACCCTGCTAGAGAAATCGGTATGTCTGGGATTAACTTTCAGGCCAAAATCTCTGGCGGCATTTGTTGGTATCATTTTTGAATCCCCAGCATGTTCAAAAATTTCTGTGAACTTGAACTGGAATCCTTGAAAATTGGAACCCTCGAACTTGAATATGAGAGATGTGTATTTGAGTGCCAGAGAGACGGAGCTCTCCTGGTCAGACAGGCCTTATAGGCCAGCGCTGTCTTTGAACCCAAAGCCATCCTGATGATCTATATATATATACTAACTCGATGTACATACTTGCTTTATATGTTGTAGTTGTAGCATGTTTAACGTATCGTAGTAAAGCAATATAAGCGAAAGGCTTGTCGTATTATTCACTACGGTACAATACATATATACCTTCAAAAGATGTAAGCAACGATAACTAATCCTACGTTAATAACCAGCGGTAGTTTCGTTAGAAGAGACTACCTGAAATTTTATGTTTTTATATTTTTCAAGTTATTTTTTCTGAAAAATCCGTGATAGTTTTATAAAGCAAGGTAAACTATATAACTTGATTTTAAAAGTAGAAAATATATCAAACATTTTTTAATGTTATTTTCATAAATAAAAATCCTAAATGTGTCGATAAAATCGGCTTTTAGATGCCTTTTAAAGAAACCTTCATTCACATGTTACATGAAAGGCATCCTCAAACAGTTAAGTAAGAAATAGATTGAGACGTATGATAATCCTCATTCATAACCAGGAACGACATTTTTTTTTACTTCAAATCACATTTTGTGATTTGCATATTTTTCTATTTCTACGCTAGTCGCGTAGCAAGCGATAGCGAAAACATTCTATTCAAAAATATGAGACTTTTCAAAAGATTTCCATTGTTTTTTATAAATTCTTACTAATCAGACATGAAGAAATTACCGTAAAGAAATTAATTTAGTTTTAATAACAGGCATAAGAAAGCAATACTAAATATAGATAAACAGAGAAAAATACAGAAATTTAAAATATTTATTAGCGAAAAGTTGTAGTAACATGATTATAGATTGTAAATATATGTTAATTGTGAGGGGTTAAAGTTGATCAGTTGCATCGTCATTTACACATACATGATTCTGACGTTTATGAATAGCATCTAGTATGTCATCTAGTAAGTTTATTCTGGATTAAAGACTCTTTTGATTTAAATTGTTACTACAATTTTGGTACTCATCCCTTTACCATAATGCTAAGAATCTAATAACTTATATTAAACATTATTGAAAAATAAATCATACATTTTTCTAAATTAAACTCTAAAGATAAAATGTCCGTATGCGAAATCGATTTACACACTGCGCTAACAAATCTAGGTCTAACTGTTAAAAACATTTTTGAGGAAAATTCTGAAATAAATCACACAGCTGTGCTAACACAACACACAGCAAAAATAGTGCGAAAACGACGGATACAATAGGTTTGGCATAAGTTAACTGGAATATCTGAAAATGTATGAGGGACTATCCTAGACTATAAATAATTCCGATTTTTTAAAAAACTTTTTAGGTTTTTTGAAAAACTGAATACAGAGAAGAGGGAGTTTAAGAATAGTTAAGGGAACAGTTTTTTACTGATTAAAGTATTATTTATTCTAAAAATAAACTTGAATTGTGTTGGAATGCTGAAAGTTTCAACCAATTAATACCATTTTGCAGTAGCAAAAGAACTACGAAATATATGTAGAATTTGCTTAAACATTTTTGACACTTTTAGAAATCATTAATTTACCTTTTTGGTAGGTCTAAGGTAAGGAAAAACGAAGTAAATCGAAAGTTTCGGAATATTTTTAAAACTGTATGAAAGCGTCTTTAATTTCCATATATATACAGTCATTGGTAAAAGAAAATGTAAGTCCTGTAAACAGAAAAATCAAGCGAGAACGAGGGAAACTAGAAAATTTACTGACTAACAGACGCATATCTCGAAACATTATATTAGAAATTTAAAAAAACAGAAAATATATGCAAGTAAAAATTGCAAAAAATTCATTTAAAGACCAAGATGAGACTGGAAAAACTGAGACTTGAAAACTTCATGATTCAAATGTAAAAATTTAAAAATTATTAAAAACTAATTTAATCTCTAAATTAACGGGATATAAACCGCAGATTGTGTAAATGCAATTGAGCACTCGAATAGCATTATTACAGCATGTTTGGTTCGTAGAGGTCCTCTAGAAATACTTTATGAACTGTTCAAAAGAAAATTTCGGGTTACTTCAAACTATATTTACCCGGTAACTGTTACCTCTGGCATGTAAACATTTTTGCTCTTTTGTCATAAGTAATTCAGTTTCATTTATACATTATTAGGATAACTGATACAAATTTTGTGAACAATCATTTCGAAGTTGGTGTCATCGTTTCTGAATAAAACATCCTTTTTAGAGGAATTATATATATATATATATATATATATATATATATATATATATATATATATATATATATATATATATATATGTGTGTGTGTGTGTGTGTGTGTGTAATCTATCGTTATATTTGTGAAGATATATTAAAGACATTTGTAAGGTATACACAAGATTCGATTCACAAGAATCGAACTTTTGAGTGAATGAATTAAAGAAGCTGCTTGAGATATGCTAATTTTGGCATACGCGCTTAGTATAAATACCATGCAGCGTCATGAATAAAAGGGGTTGTTAAGATTGAAAAAAGGTTGTTAGGGTTGAAAGAGGTTGTTAAGGTTGATAGATAAGCGAGAGGGAGCTACGAGTTAAGCAGCTCCTGGTGTTATCTTGCGCTAGTGCGTAGCAGGCCCAAAGTTTACGTGGCAGTACTGCTGGTTTGACTCTGCTGGTTTGTGAGTATTGAAATGTGTATTTCTATTGAATGTTAATATATATATTCCATACAAGTAGTACGTATGAATCTTGTTGTTAAAAGCGAAGCCTACATGTGCAAGAATATTCAATAAACATTGTTTCATGTATAAACGGTGTTTGTATCAAATTCATTCAGAGTGCTACTTCAAATTATATACACCCAAGTATGGGTAGAAGTGAGCTAAATTCTCTATACATTGCAGAGGGTATCGAAAGAATTTTCTTTGCATATTTTACCTTTTGTTTTGAGTCTCACATATTAAATTAGATGTATTATTGTAAAGCAAAACTAAAATACACCTGTCTAGTCATATCGTTAATCTTAATTTTCGTTTTACTGACGCATATTTTAAGATTAAAATAATTTTCAGAACCATATAAAGTATTCTCTATTTTTTCATTTAGCAACACCTGCGATGAAGACGTAACACAGTTTTCCTAGCTGTTAGAAAGATTTTTTAAAAAGAATACATTATTAATTAAAATTTTAATTTGTACGCATTGATTTCTCTATAACGCTTGACGGGTTATTTCATAATTCACATGATATACACTTTACTATATCAAATTATGGGTAATCGGCATAATTTCTGCATGCGTAATAACCTTCGACATGATCTTCATTATTAGGAGTCAAATTAATATTATGATTTCCTACATCCTTCCAGACGTTAAATAACACGCAATGATACATGTGGTGCTTATCAATGTGCTGGCAATCTTAGTAAGTAGGTACGTAATAGAAAATTATTTGAACCATGTAATTGCATTACATTGATTGTTACGCCAGTGATACCCTTATTCGGTTAGTACTATTCATTCTATAATAAACTCTACAGTAGTGATGACTTTCGGTTTCTTGGATAATGTTGAATGTAACATAACTACACTTTGCGTTTCTATTGGATATGCCAAAAGTATTGGTTGTAATTATACTCCTCATGTAAGATACAGCACTGTAGTCGACTTTTACCACGTTTCTATTAACTCGTTTTGTTGTGTGTGTGTTTGTCCAGTACAAATCTTTCTTTCGATTTTTAACTAACTTCCCGACTAGCTAGACATTTGAAACTTTTAGAATAGCTCAGAACACGATTACAATGCATTCTTTTAATAATTTTAGCCCTTTTTAAGCAGGTTTGAATTCATTTTAAGTTAATTTAGCTTTTTATGGAAAGTTAAGTCGGAGAAAATCCTCCAGGTGGCATTTCGATCGAATTCAATGCTTACACTTTTGCATAACGGTGTTTGACGATTTTGAAAACAGAATACATGCGAAATTAGTTTGTTTACAAAAGTATTGTGCGAAAATGTTTTTTAAATATAAAAAAGTTAGCAGTTTATAAAGTCTGTGGATAATGGAAACGAGTAAGAAAGTGATTAAAATTAAATAAAAGAAAGTGAAAAAGAATAATTAAGTGAAGTTTTGTGCAATTAGTTTATATGATTCAACAGACAATTTAAAATCGTGATATATAAAAAGTCCTTTTTATCTTGTAATTATTTTATATAAATACTCATATATTCTTCACGCGCATAATTTTTATCTTGGACTCTTTCTAGTACTTTATACCTGTAGGATAACAATAAACCCCTTGAATCGTTTAATAAAAATTTATTTAGCTGAGCAATGGCAACAGCTAAAGCAAAATGTTTATTTTTAACAAGCAATGAAATGTAGTTCTCTCGATGATTTAAATTTTCATAGTCAGCTTTATACATTTATCGCTCATTCCTTTCAACAACGTCATATGTCAAAAATCGGCGATTTTTAGTTATGCCTGTTTTCAGAATGCCCTGAAAGAAGAGTATATCCCTGCAAGTTCGTCATATCTGACCACTCAATATTAAGCCACTAGAGAGCCGAATTAATATTTATATTTAATACATTTTATTCTACATTTAATTTTCAAAATCACTTTCCTGAAAAATCACGTTTTTTGAGATATGACATTGTTGAAAGAAGTGACCGATATATTTTAGGACAAATTCTACCCTCATCATTAGAAAGTACTGCAATGCCACTATTTATAGAAAAATATTGCATTGCTGTTATTTATCATATTGCTAATATTAGGAGGTTCATAAATTTCAGTACAAAATAAAAATAAAAATAAAAATGCATTGACTTACATGTGCATGTGCTGATTGTAGGCAGGTACATGTATATCTGATAGTCTACAAATATTGTTAAGATTCAAAACAATGGTACACTGTAATTTCATGGTGAACATGATATTAGATATTGTTCTTGAAATATAAATGTACTAAAAAATTTCATAAACTGACATTTAGGATTATGTCTGAGACAATAACACTTCCTTATATGAAGGGAGATTTTTTGATGCAATGCACAATGCCTTCCTGGGACAACTTTCTTTCCGTTCTTTAAGATATATTTAATACGTTGCTCTCCTATATAAATGAATTGATGAATGTGCAACAAAAAATATCATCTGTTATGATTATATTCTTCCATCAAATTAAATTCACGTGAATGCTTATCTATTAACAGTGATTTTGCCAAACATTATATTTCAGATGTAAATCAAATTATAATATGCTTTGAATACTAAAATTTGTTAATCCAGCTAATCTATTTAACATTCAAGATATTTAATTTGTCCAGAGTAAAATAAAACATCAATTACGATTGGATACAAGCTTCTGTTTCAACGATGCGTGCAATTTCTTTTCTCTCTCAGTTTACAGGAGAAACAGCCATACGATATTTGAAATTAATTTTCTCTAATGTAATGCAAGTTTAGAAATATTTGATGGATGCCGCTGGCAACGCAATGTTGTTTTCAGAATGGAAATCCCGGTGATGAAATCAAACACTTTGTGATAATGCCCATCACGAAATATATTATCCGCACCCCATTGTGGAATAACAATCTTCAGTAGCCTGTATAGAGGGGAGGTTTTATGAGTTTAGTCGTGAACGAGTTTTAGTAACTCGGTGGATTCTAGTTCAGATGCAATAAAATCGAATCAATTTACATGATTTAGCATATTGCAGTTATATCATACACTAAACTATAATAATATGTATGAAGTTTAGATATTTGCTTAAAAATTTTACAACAGACATGAAATGAAAATAATTAAACTTAAAATACAATATAAGCTTACATATATATATATATATATATATATATTTATTTATTCACGGTTTCTTGTGTAATATCTGAGCGACAATAAATTTTGTAATTTTCTTTTCCATATCTTTTCTTTTGAAGTCCCCAAAGATTTGAATCCGAAACCAAAAATTGGTCTCGCTAATGCCCATCATCTTAAAAACGGAAAAAAAATTCAATATGGTGACGTCACCTGAGCCTCAGCGTATTGCCATTAAGAGACTTTAACACTCCTGGGAGTGTAACGACCTTTGTCTTGGCTTATACAATATTTTTTCTGTTGTAAAATGGAGTCGGGATGTATATTTGTAAAATCCACCGATGAGCCTTATTATCGTTTAAGAATATACGACACAATGACACCAAGTGCTTTTCGGGAGAAGGACACATTTATTCAAGTTCGGAATGACATCAGATCAAATTTATGAGCCTGATAAATATTTAAGAATATTATTTTTTTTATCCTTTACCCGTAGTGTGCATGAAATAACTCCAAGGACCAAATTAACCGTTCTAACGCAAAATTCTATACCGTAGTAGGCATCGATATAATTTAACTGCCTCCGCTCAAGGAAGTTGTGGATTCGTAAAATATGGTATCGGAGTGACAATTGCAGTAATGTTCGATTTTCAGGTTAAATGAAGCACTAGGGGGTGTTGCAGGAAATATCTGCTATTAAGTCCGGAATGGTCTCAGTTCGAAGGTGGAAGTTGGTGCCACTGTGTAGTGATATCCGTGACGTTTTAAATTACCTTGCTATTGATAAGATTCTATACTGAACAGATGGGGAATACTGTATCATTGTACTACTTAATTGATCAGAAGGTTAGACTTTACGGAACATTCTTTATTGGCATTACAACTGTCTCTGGGTTTTTTGCAACATTGTAAAGGCAGAAGAAGGAAATTGAAGAATAGATGCAAAATGCAAGTTAATTGGAAAGAAATGGTTACAGGGCATAGAAGAGGCGGGGATTGGAATCTAAATAAGGCGCAATAAAAACAAACATCTCAAGATAAGGAATGAAGAATACAGCAGATCGCATGTGAAGGAGATATAAAGGAAAAGACAGAAGGTTCAGAACAAGGAGAGGACAGGAAGAATTTATGATGGTCATAAACGTAGGGATAGACTGGAGCAACGGTTAAAGGGAAAGGGTGTGAAAAAAGGGTCAGAGAAGATGGAATTACTGAAGGTGACGCCCTACCCATGGACTGGTTGGAATAAATATGTAAGGAAACCACGTGCCAATGAAAGAAATGAAGTTGTAGAAGGTATAACCAATGAGAGTTAGGGAGAGGTGGCATGCAGAACCATAAGAATGAATATATGATGTAGAGAAGGAGATTGAAAAACGATTGAGAGAGATGGAAAGTAGTTAGATATAATCTATTAGTAAGAAGTCAGAGCGCAAAAGATTAACCACCAAAATGTGTAAGAGAGAGATGTAGAAGACAGTAAGAGTTGCTATTCGTGCGATATTCGCTTGAGTTGATAAAAAGATAATAGCCAGTCAATTAACAAGCGCGTATATGAGACGCGCCTTAATATAATAATCAATAGAACGATTCAGAGAGCGGAAAGGATCCGAAGATAGATGATAACTGATGAAATAAAAGATGCTAGCTGTTACGATTCGTAAGAAATTTCCTCTCAGACGGATCTGCACACTATACTAGTAATAAGTAGAGACTAACGCCGACTACGAAATGATGAGTTATTGCCAGAGCGAGAATGGTTGAAGCCTGCCGAATTAATATGCGAGACATCGAATAGATGAACTGAATGCTAACGAGTCATAAGATGCGCCCACGTCACAGATGAGTGATAGATGCTAACTATGAACCCCGTCAATCCGTTGAAATACTGATGTGCCTGCTCAATGCCGACTACAGCCAACTTCCGATGCAGTCATTGATCAATTTATTTGAACTCTCTCTAAGCAATGCCCGAGGTCTCAGAAGTCACGAGTAATCATCACCGGCTCTTCAGCGCGGGTATTGTCCCTTTTCTAACGATTGTGTGCCTGTCATTGCTTCAATCAACTCATGATAACTATTTGTAATAATTAAAGACGTAAAGCGTGGGTGAGCCAGTATATTGTGAGTAAGATGAGTCAGTGTATTATGCTTAAGTTGAGCAAGTGTATTATGATTAAGTGGAGCCAGTGTATTATGCTTAAGTTGAGTCAGTGTATTATGATTAAGTGCAGCCAATGTAGTATGATTAAGTTGAGCCAGTGTATTATGATTAAGTGGAGCCATATGATTAATAGACATATGTAGGGATGTTGTAATAATTAAGTAAGTTGAATACAAATGCCTAAGTGCCTAAAGTAAATAACAATGTCATTATTGAATTGCCGATGATTGTGTATGAAGGGAATTATCTGATATATGATAGAAATTTATTTTAATGTTTTATATGTCAATAAATCAATCTATGATTTAAGCCAAATTTGCCTAAGTTCTTCAGGTCACAACAATTATTATCATTTATATACGAGTATATGCAATACCACTATACGAATCCTCTGCTACAACAACATTACGCAATATACAACAATATCGCTTCTGGTTTCTGCGTTCCTCCGACAGAGGGCTTCATTTTGGCCCATCACAACTGAGGGTTGCCGGAATGCACGTCTCGCCAAACTGTTCGCTTGGTGGGATATTTGGTGATTGCCACAACTCATCTATTTACCTCATCAAAGAATGCGTAAAAAATGTTACATATTATACTTTAGCTACGGTCCCAGGGTAGCCCAATTTTGTCGGCAGATCTGTACTGCCCGTCCGGCGCCCAGACCTATAAAAATGAACTGCTCCGAACTTGAGAAATTAACTGCGCATACAGGTATTGCTACGAAGTGACCGGTCTTCAGTCTGACAGGGCGTATAGGCGACAGCCGTGGTCGCCGTAATTTTCGAAGTTATACTTTAGCGAGCATCTATCTGTTCAGTCGAACTGAAGCAAAGACTTGTAAAATGTTCGGTCAAATTTTCTAGAACAGCATATGTATGGATTGCCAGATTTACTGCCTTATAAATGCATAAAAGATTGAGTTTAAAAAATCGATCAGGGAATAACCGTAGCAGTTTTTATATGAAGAATATTTATTAATCGCTCTGGAAAGGTAGCACTTAAATTCGAATGTACTCGATAGTACAACAAAATAATTATCATCGTTTTTTTTAATTTCTCTAAATATGAAACATTCATGTATAATACTCTCGGGCCCGGGGTAGTCCAGAGGTAGCAAGTCGCGCTTTCTATTGGGGTTTTCTCAGTTCTAATCCATACGGATTCCATTAAAAATACCTTCGAGTCTAGGCCGGATATGGGAACGTTAAATGCATAGATCGGAGATTCCTTCCATGACGTCAGTGGGTGAGGGAAGGTGCGAGCCCTTTAGATGTCACCCCTGCGGTTGTTCGGTTAAAATTGGGGGCGGGAGACCAGGGCGTGGTGTTGGTTCACTTGCATGGTGTTACCATGGAAAGTAAAAAAAAAGAGATTCTCGTGGATCATGTGCGTGGATTAATATCGTCATTGACATGTGCCTCCCTTTGGCAAACCAGAACAAACAGTATAATATTTTCCCCTTATTGAAACTACACCAGATAGTATTCAGTTTAAATTCACACTTCTTTTAATAATAGAAATGTTATTTAAATTTTTTATTACAATTTCCACCGCAGATATTTTAAAGAATAATTTTATTTGTGTGTGTGTGTTTTAAAGGAAATATTTCAAAACTTCAACAGTTAGACCTATATCAAACTGGTCTTACGAGGACATGTCTGCTGAAAAAAATAGGCTGAAAAAACTTATTTTTCCCATTAGGCTCTTTAGAGATACCATGGAAGATAACATGTAAAAAGACTAGAAGGATAGCCTGTCCCTTTCGAAACTTATAAAAAAAAAGTTAAGCCATTAAAAAATCGTTTTTAAGAGAAACTTGAAAAAGAAACTTATACTGCTTTTAAAGAAAAATGTTATGTCCTTGCTTCAAAGGATGAACGCAAACTGAAAAGAAAACATAGCTCATATGAAGAAGGGAACAGAAAAAAATACAAGAAAGATGCGACGACAATTTCTTTAGAAGGCATAAGGAATTATCGATACCGAATACTGAAAAAAAATCCCCTGTACATATGAGGAGTCTCACACTTGCCAGTATTCAATCTTTTTTTAGCTTTCATAAATCCATTTAAAAAAAAAAATTCTCCTGATAAAGTCTGTCGCTGAAGGCAGTTCGAAAGAAAACCAGCTACTTAAAAAACACTAAAAAGTGTATTTGGTAATCCTTTGAAGTTAAAAATCAGGTTGAGTAAGCTTGTATCTTTTACAATGATTTGTATAGACTGCAACTAGTAGTCTCTTAAACCCTGTAAGAATGTAGAGCAAAATGTCTTTGCAATTTGTGAATATACAGGGTGTACATGAATTATTGTCGGAGTTTCCTTAGCTTATAACTTATGATTTAAGAACATAACGCACAATATTATTCCATAGTCGTAAAGTACATCTCAAAATGTTTTCTTGAATAATTCAAATAAGGTTAAATAATTTCCACCTCGCATCCTTTCGCGCTAGATAACTAATCCAAAATGAACTCAGTTTTTCTCGTCACATGTTTTCCGCCAATTTATGCCGCAACCCTAGTGACGCCACATTGGGCAAGTCTGAGACGGGAAAATTCAAATTGGTGAGTCTACAAGAGAAAGGAATTTGCGTATTGTGGTTCTTTGAAACACAATCCCTCACTACTACCAAACGTCGCTTCGGGTGAGTCGGGATTGGGTCATTTCTTTATCTAGAAAGCAGTAAATTCTGTGGGTTACCCGGGCATGCTACAGTTGTATGCGGTTCCCCAATTGCAATGCCGTCATCCACAAGTGATATTCCAACAAGATGGTGCACCACCACATTGGTGAATAATTCTACTAGAATTCCTGGAAATATCCTTTCCCAACAGATGGTAGGGACAAGATGGACCAATTCTATGCCATCCGAGATCACCAGACATCACACCGCTGGACTTTTCCTTGTGGGGTTATGTCAAGGACATTGTTTACAAAAACCCTGTGCCCTCACTGCATGGCGCAGAATTGCTGCTGTGATCCAAAGTGTTACTCTGAAAATGCTGGAGAACCTTAGGCGAGAACTTGTGTTCCTTCTCGATGTGTTACATGCCACGAGGGGCTGCCATGTGGAAAGTATCTAACTTTGTGCTCATAATTCATTGATTTGTTTATTCATATCTTTATGTTAAAAAAACTTTTTACTTTGTTCTTTTTAAATAGATAATAATATTTTTCGTCATGTTCTTAATTCAAAAGTTATGAGAAGAGGAAACCCCGATAACAATTTATGGACACGCTATATATCACACTTCTGTACAAATTTTCATGAAAACGGTGGAACATTTTAAAAATACACTTTCTCGGAAGGCAATTCCGATGAATCACCCTGATGCGTCCGTGTTTACGTAATATATAAATACTTGAAAATGAAAACATAATATGTTTTTGAGAAATGCTCTTAATTCCATAAATTATTCGACATATCTAGAAATGTTTTTTTATGTAATATTTTCATAGGTCATATGTGAAATGTGACGTTTCTGATCTTGCACAATTTATGTACTCAAGAATGGGGGAAAATAATGGAAAGAGATTATAAATAATATATTCTGATAACATCGATAAGAAATTGCCGGTGCAAATTTATAGAAACTCTAAGACATTGGTGCACAAACCTGTGAATCGCGACCTCCATGGGTGTCACAAAAAATTGGATGGGTCGTGGTTATTTTAAGTAAATTTATATCATATTAAATTATTTAATTAAAAATAGGCCTTCAATTTTCTATAATTTTCATATTTTTTAGTATTTCTATTTTTATTTTTGTATGTCAAAAATATATGATATCATGTTTTTGAATAAGGTATCAAACATACTTTGAAGGCTATCCTTACATTACTTTCCTTTCGCTTCTACCTGAGGCTGGATTTCCATAATTAGGGCTCTAAAAACAAAGTAATGATCAAATCTCAACCTAGAATATGATATGAAAGTAGCACTCTCAAATATTTCACCAAATATTGAACAAAAACAATCTGAGGCCCAGACTCAACATTCTCCTTATTTTTTTTCCTATTTTAGTTTTATATAAATAAATTAAGATAATAGTTTTCAGCATTGTAATATGAAGGTCATAATCATTCAAATTATTAATTTTCGTTAAATTTTATATAAATGAAATCAAAATATACATTTATGTGTAAATATGAAAATTTAGTTGCATGACATTTTGAAAAAACCTAGTCTTAAATGAAAGCAAGAATTTTTTTTCTTAATTTTCATTATGGAAAGTAAATACACTGAAGTGCCACTGAATTAGGGATAACAAAGCCTATGCAAATTATGTAGCGCTGCGCATCATGTATGCGCAAGTGAGAGCGCTGTGGTAACTGCATATATAGCTCGTACTGTGGTTGTTCTGAATTATTTGTTGGAATTGCCAGTATGGGTAAACTGACTGATTGAGACGCCTTCGATCGCGGACAAATCGTAGGTGCGCGACGCATGGGCCATTCAATTTCCGAAATCGTCAGACAGCTCGGATTTTCAAGGTTGACAGTGTCAAGAGTATACCAAGAATACATAGATGGTGGAAAAAAAAACTAGCGATCGGGCAAACTGCAAAGGACAGTTAGCCTTGACAGTGCGTGGTGAGAGACGGCTCAGGCGTATTGTACTTAGCCAGCGAAGCCAAACTTTAGCTCAAATTACCACCCAGTTTAATGACGGTGCCAGTCGTACAGTCAGTAAACGGACTGTGCAACGCTCGCTTGACCGTATGGGTTTCGGGAGCCGTCGACCTACGAGAGTACCATTTCTCTATACTCGCCATCGGGCTGCACGTCTTGCCTGAGCAAGAGAGCACAGAGACTGGAGTGTAGAGGATTGGAAACGAGTAGCATGGAGTGATGAGTCTCGATTCCGACTACTTAACGCCGACGGGAGGCTGAGAATATGGCGTCAGGCTCATGAAGCCATGGATCCTGCATTCCTGGCTGGAACTGTACAAGGGCATGGTGGCTGAATCATGGGCTGGGGTGTTTTTCGGTGGCACAGTTTGGGATCTTTGGTGCGTGTACCAACCTCCCTCAATGCAATTCGGTACGTAGAGTTGCTGGGAGATCACCTCCATCCGTTTATGCTGTTCTGTTATCCGCACGGTAATGGAATTTTCCAGCAAAACAACTGTACCTCTCACAAGTCCCGGTTGGGTACTGGCTGGTTGGATGAGCATTCCTCTGACTTCTGTGTCATGAATTGACCACCTAGAAGCCCAGACTTAAATTCTATTGAGCATCTTTGGGATGTTTTGGAACAAGGCGTGAAAGGCCATCACACAGCACCAAAGAACCTTACTGAATTATGGACAGCTTTAGCCAATATTTGACAAGCCATTCCCGTGGAACGTTTCCAGAAACTTGTTGAATCTATGCCTCGTCGTGTGGCAGCCGTTATCAAGGCCAGAGGAGGCCCAACTCGTTACTAGGTAGGTATCCCTAATTCAGTGGCACTTCAGTGTATATACCCAAAATCTACAGTTCATTGATTTGGATAGCTTATAATTTTTTTTCTTATTAGAATTTTTTTGTTAGTAAATCATGCACGTTTTAAATTTTTGTTCAATTTTACATAATTGAAATCAAAATATACATAAATATGTAAATATGAAAATTTAGTTACATGAGATTTGAAAAAAATCTAGTGTAGAAGTAAAGCAAGACTTTTCTTAAATTTTCATTATGGAAAGTAAATATATACCCAAAAATATACAGTTCATTGAATTGAATAGTCTATGAAAATTTTCTTTTTTTTATTTGTATTGTTTCATAAGCATAATCATGGTCTTTTTTTTAAATTTTCGTTAAATTTCACATAATTGAAATCAAAATATAAATAAATGTGTACATATGAAAATTTAGTTACATGAGATTTGGATTTTAAAAAAAGTGTAGAGAGAAAGTAAGAAAGACTTTTTATAAATTATGGAAAGTAAATTTATACCCAAAATCTACAGTTCATTGATTTGAATAGTTTATCAAAATTTTCTTTTTTCTTATTTTATTGTTTTGTTAGCATAATCATGCTCTTTTTTATATTCGTTAAATTTTTCATAAATGAAATCATAATATACATTAATGTGCAAATATTAAAGTTTAGTAACAGGAGATTTCGAAAAAAATATCTAGTGTATAAGGAAAGAAAGACAATTTTTAAAATTTTTATCATGCAAAGAGAATATATCAAAAATCTACAGTTAATTGATTTGAATAGTTTATCAAAATTTTCTTTTTTCTTATTTCTATTTTTTAGCATTTTCCTAATTTGTAAATAAATTGCTGCTACCAAATATTTTTCATTGGGGGAGTGATTTTTTATTTTTTTTTTTGATTAAAGAAAGTGGGTCACTGTCAAAGAATTTTTGCGAATCACAGATCTAAACAACTGACCCAGGAATACGATTTCAAATATGTAAAAAAAAGAAGTCAATAATATATAAAAATTATATTGAGAAGTCATATTACGTATTTTTATTAGTTATGCTGTTAATCTGGAGGTTTCGCTAATTTTGTTCTTCAAATGTGCAAGTCTAATCATTTGTGTCTACGGCAGCCAAATTATACACGTGAAATTTTTAGTAAGAATATTTCATTAAGAAAAAGTTACATTCTCTTTTTAATTCACTGTGAGTATTTTAACTTTATAAGTGTTCGTCAAAACTTTCTATGCTCGGGAGTTCTATTTTATGCACTTACAAAAAGTTTAAAACTTGTTTTAAAGGATATAATTAAACAAGAGTTCGGTCGACTGCCAGAAAGTTATAAACAACAGTGTTTTAGAACTTTCGGTTATAGGAGTATGACTATTTGCCCGAAAAAAAAAATCCTCAAGTTTTAACATGCCAAAACAAAACATTTTATTTCCAGATTTACGACATTTTAATTGCCTAGAGATTTAAATAAAAATACTTGATAATTCTGCACAATAATTTTCTGTGCAATATAATGTTTAGATAAATATGTTTCTTTAAAAAAGAAATATTAAGGAAAAGAAATATTACATACAAAGCAGTTTTTTTTTAAACTTTACTTGCAAAATTTCTGTGCTTCTTTTCGAGGGAATATAGCACCAAAACAGGAAAATGGTGAAAAAATAGTTTTTAACTATACAAATTTTCACAAAATCTAAGAATTTTGGTCAAAATTTAGCAAATTTTTTCATAAATAATCTCGTTCTTAAAAAAATATGCATAGAACATTAATTTCTTTTCTCCGTATGTCCGTAAGACACTCGTGAGTGTAATGACCTAAAAACTAATCGGTAAATTAAAAATCTAACAAAAATATACTTCCTTTTATGCAATTCCATGTAAAATCTTTGTATGCCCTCATGAGATATTTTATCAATACAGCCATAAATAAACAAATGATATACCTAGAGACAAATCTGTCGTCCATTACAATCTATGTATTAGGAAAAATCTACCTGGAAAATTTCATGCAAATACCACGATTATATTTTGAGATACGCTATAGTCGTATACATTTTTGATGAAATTTAAGTTCTTCACAAAACACAAGATTTCATTAGTGTTGATGACATTAGTGTTGATGTTGGAATTGACATTAGTCATTTCAAGTCACACAAGATTTCACTAGTACTGATAGTTAAAGATTTCACTAGTGTTGAAGTGGAATGCTGCTGCTCTTCATTAAATCTCTTTAATTTCACTTGGAATCAACTTACGGAAAAATATTAAAACCCGATTTAGAAAAAGATATTAACATTTTTAAGAAAAGGAATAAAATAAATTTCGGAATTTTCATTAAAATCGTATGTTTAAACGTACTCTGATACCTTAAATAATAAAAATTCCTATTAATATTTTAATACTGGAGGAAGATATATATTGATATTCTATTTTTGCTCTTCAAGATAATTTATAGAAATTACTGAAACATTGAAACTTCTTTCCGCTGTTAATACATGTTTAGACTATTTTTCATATTTAATGTGGTAAAGGAATATTGAAATTCCGTAAAGGAATATTAATATGAGAAAAAATACTTTGAATCAATACATAATTGAATAACTTTTTCTCCTATGTTACAGAAGCTATCGAACGATTCCGAAAGTAAAACTTTTTCTAGAATTTTTTAATAGAGCTAAATATTTAATTAAGTTATATACAAGATGTTGGTTTGTGATGTGTTATTGCTCTTTAATTAGCTGTGGTAAGTTTCCGGTCAAATATACCAACAATAAAATTTCAGATTTGATATAATATAATATATATATATATATATATATATATATATATATATATATATATATATATATATATATATATATATATATATATATATATATATACATACATACATACATACATACATACATATACAGTGTGTAACAAAATTATAAGACAACTGTGGATTTTGTGATTTTTACTATAAATAGCATAATTTTTTAAAAATTAAATTAGGTTGATGTTAATAAATGAAATATAAAATATATGTGTATTATTTTTAAGAGATATTCAAATATACTAATTATTTTATCAACAGTTTCAAATTTTTCCAATCAAATATCTGTAACAAAATTATAAGACCACTAGTTAAAACAAATTTTTTTAATAAAACTAATATGATGTTGATCCACCATTTTTCTGAATAACTTCAAATACTCGATTTTTCATTGAATTAATTAGGTTTTCGAGCAAATAGTCGGGAATTTTGTCCCATTCATCCATGATAGCTAGTTCCAGTTCATACACAGAATCATACTGACGGTTATTTGCATACATTTGACGATCCAAATGGCCCCACAAGTTATCGGTGGGATTCAGATCTGGACTAAGGCTTGGTCAGTTTAAGACCTCGATATTTTCTTTTTGAAACCAGTCTTTAGTTGATTTAGACACATGGAATGGCGCATATTCTTGCTGAAATTCCCAGTTTGATCCTCTTAAAAATGGGCCAAAAGGTATTAGGTGTTCGTAAAGCAGTTGTTGATAACAAATGGAGTCCATTTTTCCAAGAACTCGCTGCAGATCACATTTCCCATCATATGCAAAAGCACCCCACACCCTGACAGTGCCACCACCCATCTGTCTTCTGAAGAAAATCCGATGTTCCGTTCATGCCAGTAGGAAATATTACAGTCCAGGCCATCCAAATTAAAATTTTTTTAGTCGGAAAAATTAATATTTTTCCAAGCAGCATCCCAGGTCATGACTTACTTTGCCCACTTAAGCCTTCTTTCTTTATGATGCTTTAACAGTCTTGGTTTTCTTTTGAATTTCCTAAGAGCAACATTTGAATTTGATCTTAAAGTGCGCCAGACTGTCATATGTGAAATAGTTTTACTAATCTGCTGTTGTATTTTACGAGTAAACAAGTTCTGTTTCGTTGCAAGCTTGAGAATTCGTCTATTATCGCGAGCTGATAATTTACTTTTTCTGCCAGATCTTTTATATTTTCCATGAAAATCTCTTTTACTTAAAACGCTATGAATAGCAGTTTTAGAACGTTTAAGTATCTTACTTTTTTCACGTTCCGATTTTCCAGAGCCCTTATAAAACCAAATTTTTCGAACTTCTAGTTCAGATAATTCTCTTCCACGTGGCATTGTGAATTTCCTCATTAAAAACAAACAAATTAATTTCTATTTTCTTTTACAATATTATCGTTTGGTCTTTTTTGTGGTGTAGAGTTACAGTTTATGTACGATTTTGTAAGAAAAAATAAAATACTTTTAAAAATGCAAGCGATTTTACACCGAGATTTCTAAAATTCATTTGCTGTGTGAAATGAACTCAATTTTTTATTCCTTTAAGCGATTTATTTGAGAAAATATAACTTTTTTCGTTTGCTTAAAATTTTAAAATTATTCATTTTATGCAGTGTAATATTAAAATGAGTGATATTTTGGGTGGTCTTATAATTTTAATACACACTGTATATATATATATATATATATATTATATATATATATATATATATATATATATATATATATATATATATATATATATATATATATATATATATATATATATATATATATATATATATATATATATATATATATATATGTAACATACTGGACAACCCAAGGAGAGAATGGGCGTCCAGCACATCACAGGGTATGAAGAGTAGTCGTGGCTTGAAGAATAGATGACACTACAAGTAACATGGGAGACAGACACTGGCCCAATAGATATCTAAATCTCCCATGTCACGGTGAGAAGGTTCTGTTAATATTAAAACTCACTCCATATCAAATACGACAAATTCGGCTTCTTACGGAAAGACTTTATTACGTCTACCCAGTACAGTTACATGATCCAAAAAGCGCACAGGTTTTTTGTTCAGGCGGCTTATATAAATTTTGTCATGTGATCAGGATAGCGATTAGGGATTTGCTGTTGTCGATAAGTCACATGTGGTTTTATGTAATCTGCGCAGAGCCTATATAAAATGTTGGGGGACGCCGCGCAAGTTTGAAAAAGGAAGCCATTTAATATTTTTTCTCGAGGTTATTAGAACTTAGAATCAAAAGCGAAATTTAGCTCGTACGCCCAAGGGAATTTAGAATAATGTTAGATTTTAAAATGGTATGGGTTTTTTAATGTTATAGAATATCCCCCCCCCGTCCGAGAAGAGTCTGACCAACAATGCCTGCATTGGAGTACAGACTCACCCGACCACTAGAGGAAAATGGGCGTCGACCACAAATTTGGAAAAGTTTGAAAAGGAACATATGTTTTAAGTTAATTTAGTATGATGATCACATGGCAAGACATTGCACATTTCAATATTGAATACACAAAAATACACTAATGATTTACTAATTTATGAACACAATAAAAACAAAAAAAATTATAGTAATTAATGATCAACTATAGAAAATTGTAAATTATGTAAATTTCTTATATTGTTGCGGTGAAAAAAAATTAAATTTAAAATGTATTTATCATCAACTGAAGACAATGTTGAGCAGGGCGGCCGTTCCCCACACAACAAAATCTCAAAAAAAAAATCAATTAAATTTAATTAAAAAAAAAAAAACTAAGTTAAAAAATTTTCAATCTACATCAGTTTTAATTTTGAGTCGACTCACACAAATAATAGAATATAACGATGAAAATATCAAAATCAACAAACAAACATGTTAAGTAAATGGAATAGAACATGACAATAATAATTCGAAGTTATTGTACCTTCCTCCTCAACTCTCACAACATTGGGGTGAGTCCAAAAAAGTTTGTAAGGTACATATGATAGCTTATGATTCGATGTCCTTGTTAAAAAAAAATCACAGTCTTTTTAGTGCTGTGTTATTTCTGCTTCACAAACGTAGAATGCATAAACATCACATTACTCGACTTGTTTACATATAAAGAAAATTAGTTCTTTAGTTACATAATAAAAATCACAGTTTATAATAACAATCACACTTTCAATAAAAATCACAAGTTTTAATAAAATCACACTTCAAATATATCAATTGTATATAAAAATTACAAAACATATCACTCATTATCTAGTGTTCGTATCTTTATTTATCTCATTATTTTTTCTTAATATCTCTTATTTCCTTTATTTCAATATTACTTATTATTAAAAAAAATTTCTCTTTTCAATATCCTTATATTTCTTATTACTCTCATTTCAATATTCATTTGTTATTCCTACAATATTTATTCATTCCAAAATGCTATCCAATATTCTTTAGTTATACTTATTCATATTTATTCTAACTTTATTTATTCTCAATACTTTTCACTTTATTTTCAAATTATTTATTTACTATTCATTTGTGTACACTTATTTTAATTCTACGTGGATATCCAATTTTTGTGTTGAAGGTACCTTGTTGTATGTGTGTTACCCAAACTCTTAGTCTCAAATTCTTTAATTCTTTTTCTAAGTAGTGAGGGTTGTGTTTATGTTTGTGTAACAAGTGGGTTTCTTTCTCCCTATTGTTCTCTGACTAATAAGGAGGAAGAGTCTTTTAGCCGTACAGTGGACTAACCGGAAATCTCCGAACAGGATATGACTGCATTGATAAACAGCATCTTGCATAGTACAAAGATGGAGAAAAAGGAAAAGGTGCAGTTGTCATACCTGTGGGAGTATAATATATAGAAATGGGAGGACAAAAGGAGTGGCCATCCCAGCCCTGTTTTAGTCATTACTCAAGCATATAATCTTCAGCACTTTAAGTGACTGAGTTGATGAATTAAAAACAAATAGTAAAAAAAATTAAAAAAGATCTTAAACAGTTGGGACGACATCCAACGCGCTTGTAGATTTGGTGATAGGAAAGTGTATTCAAGAAATAGAAAATTTACTGAAAGGTTAAAGAAGTAGAGTTGTCATAGTCGGTGTTTAAATTGAGATCCAAAAAAATTCACATATAATAGTATTCTTAAGAAGAAAGTTTAAGTTAGACAGTTTTTTTTTTTATTTTTTTTTAATATCTTTAGTAGGACAACACATAATTAATTATATAAATTTTTAAAAAAATATAATGATGTTAAGCATCACATAGAAAAGAAAGAAAAATGGATCTAATGTTTGTCATTATTCGTGGTGTAGTTTTAAGTTCTCTGGTGCATTATAATATCTTAATTTGCAAGCATGGACAATTTCAGAATCTCGTTTAGTGTGAAAGTTTGGTCTATCAATTTTATATTCAATAGAATCAAAAATACACAACATATGAAAGTATTAAACACACAATAATAAAATCCTCCTAATATCAATAATAATAATAATAATAATACCTTAATATTCTCTATCAATTGCCATAATTTAATGTTAATGTTCAAATTTCAAACTATTATTCTATTAATTGACACAAATAATCAAAATTACTTTACCAATACCCATTTCAGTTTTATTAAGTTAATCATGAAATCGATAAACCAAAATTAATTTTTCTTTTCTTATATCACATTTCGGTATGAATCCTCGCTGTAAAGTTCCCAAATATTCATCATTTGTATTTAATATCTTAAAACATATTTCTCATTATAATATTATCTTTCCTATTTATTTATTATTCTTCATTATTTCTATTTCGAGAATTTTCTGGGGCGGATGAACCAAATATAACATACAATGGTTTTTTTAATTCTCCAATTGTGGTTTGTTGGCTCCCTAAGTCATGTTATAAAGACGTTCCGTTTATGAAAATCGTAAAACGCCTTTTAACTGTCGATTGAACCTCCAGAAATCTCCTTTACTTAAATTCGTAGAACAATTTACGAGGTTTCAACATCAAATGTAATATTTCAATATACCAAATAAAATACTTAAATTCTTAAAACACTTATAATCTCTATATATAGTAAATATTCATGTGGCTAGCAATGAAATTTAAATACACAAAACTTAAATTATAATCCTTCACTTGAAACCAAACCCCGATATCAAAACCAAATTTATAACGGATGCGAAAACAGAAGTACATCATGATTAAAAATAACTGAAAACATCTTTAAAATATATACGATTCATGTTTACAGAAGCCAGATAACTAACCATATCAAATTTATATTAAGCAAAAACATTATTAAATGTCGTTAAAATTTGTTCTAATTGTATCAGAGTATCAATATCATTAAAATCCCAATATTTAACCATTACATACAATTGATTATATAACATTCTAAGAACTTTTAAAATTTCATTGACAATCTGTCTTACCTTTAATTTTTGTTGATTTAAGACCGAATTTTATTATATGGCAAGAAATAAATTTACTTTAGTGAAGATTTACCGCTGATTATTACATATTTTTCTGCAAATCCAAAAGCTGGAATAAGTTGCTGATGCAGGAACATTTTTCCTCTTCTCTGAAGCACCATTGGAGAGACACACAAAATAAATTTTTATTTAAAAAAAAAAAAAAGATGATCACGCTGTTTGACAAAACACCGCACGATAGAACGCTTTCACTAAGGAGAACATGGCTGGAAATTAACTTTCGATTTCGCGCACACTCTTGTTGAAGTGATTACTCTCGAAGAATTTAAATCCGCAGTCACTGGTCGTCACATGGCAAGAAAAAAAAAGAAGCACATTTTGAAATCCGGATAGAAGAACGATGAATTTAAATACACAATTGTTGGTCATCACACGGCAAGACGAGAGAAGAGAGAAAAAAAAAATAGGAGCGTCGAAGGCGCACAAAATTTTACGATGTACTCCCGCTTATTTCGTTGGAAAGACATTGGGAGCTAACGCGCCACACCACATGGCTGACGGGAACTCCGAAATTATCCAGCGGAGACCGGGACACTCTGATTCTGTTGTTTTCGCTCGGGTTGAATCGGAAAAAAATGTTTTCTGCCTGTGTCTGATGGGAAGGTACTCCAGCCGACTCATTGTAACATACTGGACAACCCAAGGAGAGAATGGGCGTCCAGCACATCACAGGGGATGAAGAGTAGTCGTGGCTTGAAGAATAGATGACACTACAAGTAACATGGGAGACAGACACTGGCCCAATAGATATCTAAATCTCCCATGTCATGGTGAGAAGGTGCTGTTAATAATAAAACTCACTCCATATCAAATACGACAAATTCGGCTTCTTACGGAAAGACTTTATTACGTCTACCCAGTACAGTTACATGATCCAAAAAGCGCACAGGTTTTTTGTTCAGGCGGCTTATATAAATTTTGTCATGTGATCAGGATAGAAATTAGGGATTTGCTGTTGTCGATAAGTCACATGTGGTTTTATGTAATCTGCGCAGAGCCTATATAAAATGTTGAGGGACGCCGTGCAGGTTTGAAAAAGGAAGCCATTTAATATTTTCTCTCGATGTTATTAGAACTTAGAATCAAGAGCGAAATTTAGCTCGTACGCCCAAGGGAATTTAGAATAATGTTAGATTTTAAAATGGTATGGGGTTCTTAATGTTATATATATATATATATATATATATAAATATATATATATATAAATATATATATATATAAATATATATATATATATATATATATATAATATAATATAATATAATATAATAATAATCAAAGCAAAGTTATGTTTATCTGCTATATACATCCCGATGCCATCTCAAATACTTTTTTCGTATTAAACAGCTGATTGAAGCGAGCATTTCGCATTATAATAAAATTTGGCTAAACTCGCAGTACATAAAATGACATTCATTATTTCGAAAAGCTGACGTAGCGTTTATTGCTTAATTTCAAAAGGTAATCTGTGTTATCTTCTCGATTTTAGAGCTTGACTGATTTCAAACGGCGATTGGACATTCTGTACGTTATCTCCTCACCCACCTCATACCCCAAGTAGTCTCTAAATTATGTGACCTCCTAAATTTATAATTTATTAATTGACAATAATCAAATTATCTGTTCTGAGCATCATCAGGATGCTTCCATCATGCATGAAGAATATCCAGTGCTCATTCCACTGCTTTCTGTAAACAAGGATTTAAATCTTTAGTATGTTGCTATAAATGCTAACAATTTGAATCCTATGTTGCATACCATACCATTATACTAATCTTATTAATTAATACGGCATGAAATATTTCTTTTTGACACTTCTATGCATTTGTCTATTTTTATTTATCATTTTTCTGTAAAATATTTAATATTTTACTTTCTAGATTGTTTGCAATAATATCAGCACATTGCAAAAGTGCTTTTATATTTTTTGAAAATGCAAAGACGTTATCCGATAAGATATAATTTTTATAAACGTTTGAAAATTTAATTTTTTGTTCTTTTTTTCTAATAAAGATAAAGAAACAGACATATTTCAGTTTACATTAAA
>OU015493.1:76649067-76674067 GCA_907164885.2 Dolomedes plantarius | reverse complement strand
AGAGGTAGTAAAGAAATTGTAGGATACTTGACTTTCTACGACCAGAGAAAGATAAAGATAAATTTTTTAATATAATGTTAACGATGCAAACACATATTTTTTTAACGTAGATTTTGTATGCATAGTCTACGTACTAATTTTATAGAACATTCTATTTTTTTACTGTAGATAAACTACGTATTGATTTTTATTTTTTTAAATTTTTTAATTAAAAAACACCTAGTATAACCTAAGCTTGCTAGATCCGGAACTAGGGAACGAAAAGAAAGCTAACTGGTGATAAGGAAGAAAAAGTCAGCGAGGGGAATAAATCCGTCAACAGCAGATTAAGCGTCCAGCGCGCTACGAACAATCTACGATTTACACATACGAATGGTATAGGGAGAATTACCAGTTAAGTGAAAGAGCTGCTTTTTCACTAAAAGAAGAAGAAGGAAGCTGCCCTTTCTGTAAACGAAGGAGAATAATATGGTTCATCAAAACCTTCATTTAACGTACGGGTCTTCAACCTTTCACCTTCGAGGGCCACACCAGTAAATTCGTAAAGTTCTGCGGGCCACACATCTGTGAAATAAGTAGCATAGGCAGAGGAAAAGAAGTATCATTTGAAAACGAGCTTCAGCCTTTGACATGATTGCTTAGTTTGCTTTTTATGGCCTGATGAGGAATGATTAATTCCTTCAAAACATCTTCACTGAAGTTTTGTGTCTATGGTGTGTTTAAAAAAAGTATTTCTTACATTTATAAATATTATTAATTAAAAAATTTTTTATTTATTATTTTCCTAAAACAACAAAAAATGGGAGTTGAATAAATGTATTTTGTATTTTATATTGCATGAAACAGAATGAATGCCAGACTTACAGTGTCTGTAAAATCTTTAAAGACAGCAATCAATTGTAAAATAATTGATAAATTAAAAATTAGATAATTGAAATGGAAATTTGATGTTTATTATAAAGTTGAAATGCTAATATAAAAGTCAACAGCGAGCTTTTTATTGCGAAAAATTAATAATTATACAAACAAACGCTATTTTCACCTGTGTAAAAACTTTAAGGGGGCTTTAATAAGATAAAAATCGTAAAGATGAGTGCTTTATTTCCTTCTTCCAGGCAGTGAAATGAAAATAAAATCAAGGGAGATAAAAAAAACTGAGAATGTGGGAAGTATAGAGCAAAAACAAAATGCAAGCAAAGAGTGCCATAGTTTAAATGGCTCAACTATCACATCACCTGTTGTTTAAATAGCCATGGCAATAGAGTGAGCTTTACATAAACTCTCATAACTCGAGTAAACTATCATAATGCGAATTTTTTTAAGTGGTTTTTTTAGATTGTTCAGAAATGTCCCCAAAATCAGAATATAGCAAACACCAAAAATTGATTTTTCGAAGTTTTAAAGGTTTTAAAGGTGAACCTCCTTAAGACAACCACACTTATTTTTATAGAAATGTTGCGTAAAACTATAATTGATCTGCACGTTAAAAACTCTTGTGAATAGTGATTTTTCTGATGTTTTCCATTAAGTGTTTTGTTAATTTTATAATTATGACAAAAGCAAGTAAACTGCCTGAATATGAAAAAGGTGTTGTGCAATCTTTTGTATTGTCAGGGATGGGTTGTCAGTCTATTGCAAAAAAGATAGGAAGATCTAAAACGGTCATGACAATTTTTTAAGGTTAAAAGACGAGTGCGAAAAAAAAAAGCTGGAGGCAGACCAAAAGACTTGTCACCTAGAGAAGAAAGGAGAGTCTTAAAGTTAGCATCAACTGGAAAATTCTCAAGTAAAGAAATTTTGCGAACAACTGGGTTTAATGAGTGCAATTAAACAATCTGCAATACAGTTACTCGATCTGGGAATTTCGAATACACAGCAAAACTATGTAAAACCTCGTCACAAACCCGGCGTTTATAGTTTGCAAGACAAATGATGACTTGGGACGACAAATGGCTGTAGGTTATTTTATCCGGTGACAAAAAAAATGGAACTTATATGATTCTAACGGCTGGAAGTATTAGTGGCATGATTTGAGAAGAGAAAAAGAAATTTTCTCAAAACGTCAATTAGGTGGTGGATCCATTATGACACGGGGCTGTTTATAGTTTAGCAGCGTGGGGTGACTTCCATTTCTTTCAGGAAAAGTTAATTCAAAGACCTATCTAAACACCATCTTTCACCTGTTGCAACACTTTTGGCAGGGAAAAAATGGATTCATTAGCAAGATCATGCGCCTATCCACACAAGTTGTAGGACAAAACTATGGTTCCAGATGAAAAATATTGAAGTTTTGCAATGGCCACCCAGAAATCCTGATCTAAACTCTATAGAGAACTTGTGGGGAGATTCAGAAAGACGAGTGTACGCAAATGGAAGGCATATTTCCTCAACTTCAGAAATCAAATCTATGACTGAGGGTGAATGGTACACAACCAGTCCTGAACTGTGCTAAAGATAAATAATGTCTATGAAAGATAGAATATTTGCGGTCCTAAAAAGCAATGCACAGCATAATAAGTATTTGTTTCTTCTTTACTGCATTGTTTTTATTTTGCTGTCCTTAAAGCTTTTACACAGGCGGAAATAGTGTTTTTTATATAATTATTTTATTTTCGTAATAAAATACTTACAGATAAATTCTGTTGACTTTTTTATTAGGTCTTCAACTTTATGATACACATTATAGTAAACTTTTTTTCATATGGTTTGAAATTTATCAAAAAAATAAAAAAATTTTGGCTGTCCTTAAACGTTTTTACACGCGTTGTATATAGGACATAACAACATTTCAAAATCCAATGACAATAAAACACTTACATTATTCGAAGGATGGATGTCGCCTGAATGCTAAAGAGAAACTTGAAATTGCTTTTGTTTAACTAAAACTCCAATATCAGGATGAATCTCTGTTGTTGAGATTCATTCGTAGCCATGTGCCTTGGGCTACTTTTCACCGTGCACTCTTCATCTTTTTTGGAATTGTCGTTCTAAGGTTTTTTTCGAATTGATATCAAACTTTCGTTTTGCCCGATCAAAAGGTTTCAGCTCGCTGGGGGTTAAAGACCCCTAATTTAACGCAAATATTTTTGTTTTTATGATGGTATAACAAATTCATATGTTCAAGCATAAAATAAAACTTATTAAGCAATTATAAAAAGTGTACGTCCATAATTTATAACAAACTTGTATAATAAATAAGTAATGAACACTTTTTTCATTCCGCCATATATTCAAAAGGGTGGTTCAGATGTTTCGAACTAGTTTATAGTTCAACATGAGGCCGAGGATCATTAGTAAAATTGTAGCAATGAACGTCTGTGAATTGTTCATTGCGACAATCACGTCAATGCTTCTCGGCTTGATGATGGACTATTAACTGATTCGAAACACTTTGCCATCTTTTATAATTTACTGTTCAATAGAAGATGTGTTCATTTCGTGTGTAATTCCATGTTCATAACTCAAAATTCTAATTAATTTGATTTATAGTTTTAATTGGAAAAACATAAATAACATAAAAATTATTTTCATATATAAATGTATATAGATTTAGAATAAGCTGAAAATTTATCATAATTTATTGAACAAAAGGTAAATTTATGGAATTAGGTATTGAAAATCCAACCCCTTAAGTAAAAGTATTTAAAATTTACAAATACTACCGGATTAATCTGATTATCTGCATGAATGTATGATGATAATTACCTCTTATCTATTGAATGTTAAAAATTTTTATTCTGTTTCTAACGGTCTGCTAAACATTATATCTGTATACGATATGTGATATTACAGGCCTTTCTCTGTCCTGGATTCAGTGGAAATTCACTTGTTAATTAAAGTCGATTTATATCCCTCTTTTACAGTCACTAACTCCACGGTTCAACTAAATTGAAGCCACTTATCAACGAGACAGTTTACCAAGTATACCTGTTGATCATTATCATGGTTATTTATCACTCGTTTACTCTCCAGTGCGTAGTACTCTAGAAAATAATTCTGTTATAACGGTAAAAATTACAATGAAGTAAGTCATTCTAATGATGCATTTTAATTAACAAAATTATCATATATCCTCCTCAATGACATACAATATGAGTATTAATATTTAAAAAAAAATGAAATTAAATGAGTAGAGTTTTGAAAAATTAACTCGCAGAATGTTTCACATTTCAAAAATATAATTAGCATCATATTAATTTGCAAAATAAAGAAATATACTACGCTTCCAAATTGTTCATTAAAACTAATTCTAGGAAACTATAATGGTTACCACTTAAAATGAAATGTTTCCTATCCTATTTAAATAATTTTAATGTAAAATGATACATAATTAGTGTTCTATGCAACAATATTACATACGTACACAGGGTTCGCACCTATATCCGTTGAACCTCCCTTATCTTCTAAACAGTGACAGCTAAGGCCATGAAGTTGGTGTCTAGGTATAGTAAAAAGGCTATGCGGTACTCGATGAGACAACTTGCAATGCCATCTATCGACAAATTTTGGTATTAACGTTTTTATATCAAAAACGGTACGAGATACGGGTAAAATGTCAATTACAAAGTTGTTCAGCATCATAGATTTAGTAACAAAAGATACCTTGTGCATATTAATACTCAAAACAGGATATAGAAAGTGAACATGAAGATAGGAAAGTATCTCAGTTTCTTTCTTCCACTCTTTATGACATGACTATTTTCGAAATCGTGACCAAAGAAATGTTCATTTTCTGCATTATGTTTTAAGTAATAATGTGCGCAAGGTATCTTTTCTTACTAAATCGATGATGTTGAACAACTTTGTAAATGACATTTTCCCCGTATCTCATACCGTTTTTGAGATAAAAATGTTAATTCCAAAATTTGCATGTAGATGGAGTTATAAGTTGTGACATCGAGTAGCGCATAGTGCAATGGGATTCCTTTATTTATTTATATTGATTAACTTTAAAGGTTAGTATGTCCTTAGTGACCAATCTTGCCAGTGCATTAATTAAATAAACAGCTAGCTAAGAAAATCACCATTACTGACCAATGATCATATAGTGGCTAAATTTTTCTAAAACTCAATTAATTTAGCACACATTAAATTAACACATAGGACATAATATACATAACACATTGATTTATTACCACACTATAATTACAAAATTCATTTACATTTATTGATAATAATATGTAATATCTTATCAACCACTAGCCAAGTTCTGCTTATCATAATCTTACTTTACACATATTCAAATTATCCTACATTCCCTATCAGTAATTATCTATTCTACGCTACTTCTACGCTACCTCTCAACTTACGCTTAAAATCATTTCATATTCATTCAAGTTAACGTTACTTCTACACTAATACAATTCTACACGGTGTGTAAATTTTCATTCAGCCAATAGTAGTCATTAAAGTTAACGTTACTTCTACATTAATACCTTATACACAATACGCCAACTTTCATTGAGCCACTGTGTTAACAGTTACGAAAATTCAGGATAACGACCATATACTAGGATATACCACATACTCAGGATAAAGACCACATATGCTGATGAACTCAATGCTGTTCGTTGAGGCTATCGGTCTAGGCGTTGTTCCATGGGAGACTTTCCTTGTCGTAGCGCAAAGGCATTCGTAGGGCACCGGTGAATCACTGCTTCGTCGATTTACCAAGTGACTTACTCCGTCAGTCTGGTCATCTTAGCGGGACTGGTTCCATCCATGCCGGGGAGTCTATTCATCTCGTCGCCGACTCCTTCGAGGTCATCGAGGCCTCGGATCGAGATCATCGGATACGTACGGCTCCGACTGTTCACAAGGGGCTCGGTCCGTCAACATCGTTCAGCTTCGCGTGGCTGAATCCCTCCAGTCCGGGGCTCTTTGCTATATGCTGCAGGTCAATATCATTCTGCCAGACAATTTCATTTTACATATTCATCTGCTGCTAGTCAACGTAACGCTCATTCTCAGCATCTCTCCTATATTTTTTATCTTCTCGTAATTTTAATTCTATATGCTTTTCTTGTCCATTATTGGGTGTAGGCCTTCAACCAATGATTTTATTGAACCTCTTGTCGTTGGCTCAATTCGTTCGCGTCAACATACCTTTCTTTGCACGTGCACAGTCTCACCCTTTTTTATCCACGGATTTATTCACTTGGGGGGGGGGGACGGTTCATTAAAATCTGGGTTAGGCTCTTATGTCTGCGTCATTCCCATCACTTCTCCCCCTTCTGCGACCTCTCTATCTCTGCAGCTGGCCTTGCACCTCTTAAATCTCCTTTCTTCCCTTTCACCTGTCAACAAACTATCTTGACTTTTCATCTTATTGCCTCTCTGCACCCAATACTTCCTTTCATTCTTTCACAGCACGTAATGTCACGAACCACTGTGACACATAGCCTTTTTACTATAGTTAGACACCAACTTTATGGCCTAAGCTTTCATCGTTTAGAACTTAAGGGGGGGGGGGGTAACAGATATAAGTGGGAACCCTGTATATTACTTAGGGTAATCATAGTTGAGAAAATGTGCCTGCATCGGAAAGAGTGAAATCTAACATAGAAATGTTCATGTAGTTTTAGAGGAAAATAATGGTAAAGCTAGGCTCAAACGTTGAAAAAATCAAGGATATTCTTGCTTTTCCTACTTTTAGGCAACAGTGGAAGTTCAGAAATTGGCTGCTGTTACGATAAAGCAGCAAAGGAAATGCGTTTAAAGGCCAAAGATTTCAAAGTAAATTAATGCCGTTTTGAGAGAAAAACACTAATAAAAATCTTATGAAATCATATTGGAACTCAAAGGCTTTTGAAGGTTTCGTAATGTTAGAAAATTTAAAAAAAAGGGGAATTAATCTGAAAAAGCAAAAATATACATCTCTAGCTAATAGTCGTGTGTGTACAAGTGAAACACACTAAGTCAAAATTAGCGATTTTCTAATGTTCACCTTTTCTAGACCAGAAAAAGGAAGTGTTTTTGCTGGTGAAACCCACTTAGTCATATCTTTGTTTATATCATTTTTTTTCAAAGTTTTGTAATCACACTAAGTACTCTAGCTTAGTAGTTTGTATAGATGAAACACAATAACAATTCTGAGGATAATAATATAAAATAAGTATATGAGAGCCAAGACTGGTTCGTAGTTAAAATGCCAGGGCTATAACTTAATTTTATTTAATAATGTTAGTACCAAAGAAGTTAAAAGAAAGAATCTTTGATCAGCGTTTTCTCAAAATCAGGTTTTTTGACTTAGTGTGTTTCACTTTTAACTCCACGAGGAATCTTAGGAGCTAGGTTTCCTACTTGTTATGGACTCCTCAGCAAGACAAAACCGATGAGGACGTAAAAGGGAAATCATAATGCTGATTTTTTGTAAATGTTTACTGCTAATTGACAGGTTCTTCAGTGGTTCAAGTGAGCTGGTTGGCTGAACTTTGTCATTTACAAGTCAAAAATTACAGAAATTGTTCATTAGGAATTCCTTTCCTTCCGATGTACTTATAGGCTATTCCTTGCTGAGGAGCATATAAGAAGTGAGAAACCTAAATCCAAAGCTGCCTGTCCGTTTGAGATGCATATTTTTGCTTTAAGCACTACTCCTTTTGTAGACATTTTAGACATATCGTAATGTGAATATGGTTTATGATTTTTCCAGCGAATAATGTCATTGGGAGGTCACTTTAACTTTTGTTTTCAGTGAAACCATATATAGTATACCAAAGTATTTTTTATGCTAAGATAAACATTAAAAAATTCTTTTCATTGAAGTTTGCTTTAACTGAAGTTTTGAAACTTAGTTTTATTTTGAATGAAAATAAATTATTTTCTTGAGACACGAAGCTCATGAAATTCTTAATTTAGAGGATTACATTAAATGGATAAATTGCCCTAAAAATTAGGTATTAATTTTACATTCGAAAATATCGTACATAAAGTTTGCATTATATAAGGCGGAAAATTTATATTTGACAGAATTTTAAATTCGGATGAAATTTATGTTTGACAGAAAATTGCAAAATAAAATGTTTTGCAATTTTCTGCCGTATATATTGCGACATTTATGTTGTTGGAACTACTCATGAATCATCGATGATTTGGGGTTTACTAACCAGTGCATTAGGAGATAATTAAATGAAGAAACAGGGTTAAACTGCACTGACTATTATTAAACTCTTCGTTTTAGTACTCAATATTTGTTTCAAGATTCTGCGCGAAATTATCTCTTTTAGTATCAATTCCTAAAACTAAACATTTTAACGTTTAATAATTAAGATTAATTTACGTTTAGTTTATATTATATCTATAACTTGTTATTTTTTACTCCATATAAGGCAGATTTTAAAATCCAGAAAAACTTTCTAACGTTGCTATAATAATCTTTCAATCATAGTTTAGTAACATTTATGAATTTCAGCTGATTTAAGTACATTTTGAATAACTGAAATCTTTCACGTGCACATGTTCATTTGACCAGGATTTCTGCCAGATTTATTACACAAATACTAGTTTTACGACTTAATGGCTGTTATATTCGAGAAAATGCTGAAGATATCCATTCCTGTCACATTGCCTTGGTTTGTAGAACTTAATACCTGGAATCTGGTATTGAGAAATGCATCTGAAACTGATATTGGGTCTTATTTCAGGACCGAATAAAATCTCCAGATGCAGAATTTTAGTTCTACATTTGGATGATAGAGAAAGCATCTTTGCATTATATTGATTTTAATTTAAATCATTTTCATTTTTTCAATGAAATGTTTATCCTAGTATTTTTCTCTTTATTTCCTCTTAAAAAGATAGACTAATTATAATTAAGCAAACGTCTAACTTTTCTGAGCATTTTCCTAAGTTTGACAAGTAATTACGCGCTGGTGCATTTTAATTAGCACTGAAAATCAAAATTACTGAAAATCAAAGTTCTTATTATTCAGGAGTTTGAATTAGCATAAATTAATTCAAAAATATCTGATGATGCATTGATAAATGCGTTATCAAGTTATATTGGGTATTATTTTATTACCGAGTAATATTTCCAGAAGAATCATTCTAGCTCGAAATTTGGATAATAGAGAAAGCATCTTTGCATTATACCGATTTTAATTTAAATTCTTTTCTTTTTGTTCATTGAAATGCTTATCCTAGCATTTTTCTCTCAATTTCCCCTTCAAAAGATAAACGTATTATAATTTAGTAAATTGTCTAATTTTCCTGAGCATTCGCCTAAATATGACAAGTAATTACGCGCTAGTGTATGTTAAATAAGCTCTGAAAATTTGAAACTTCCCAAGAATTTATTATTAAGGAGTTTGAATTAGAAAAAAGTATAGCTTATGTTTAGATATAAGAAGACAAAAAGGATCTCTTAACATGGACTAAACAAAGTTTAGAATATTTTCATTTTAACTTAGCGATGAGAGAGCCATTGGAGAAAATGAAACATAATGGGATGGATCTAATTAAATTAGATTTCCCGTTTTGTTTAAATTTCTATTAAAATATTTAAGCCCCAAGATGCTTAAATTTTTCTTTACAATTTCCTGTTCCATGTCACTAATTGAAAGGGAATCCGTTAAACGAAATATGGAACTGTTTTGATGGTATTTGTAACAGAAGATAATTGTAGTTGATTTTGAATGATTTTTTTACTATACGAGTAAGTCAAATTCATGTAAAAAAAAGTTTTTGAAAGCTAGATGGAAACAAATGCAGTTATTTAGATTGATCTGTTGTTTTTGACTTATATCAAAATATAAACGATAATATACGAAATAATAACGAAATATAAACGAAATATAAACGATATATAAACTATATATAAACGAAATATGGCACTGCTTTGATTGTATTTGTAACAGAGGATAATTGTAATTGTTTTTGAATGAATTTTGTTACTATACGAGTAAGTCAAATTCATGTAAAAAAATGTTTTTGAAAGCTACATGGAAACAAATGCAGCGATCTGTTATATAGATTGATCAGTTTTTTTTCCTTATATCAAAATATTAGCGATAATATGCGACATATAAACTAAATATAAACGAAACATAAACGATATATAAACGAAATATGGCACTCTTTTGATGGTATTTGTAACAATATAATTGTAGTTGATTATGAATGAATTTTGCTACTATACAAGTAAGTCAAATTCGTGCAAAAAAAGGTTTTGAAAGCTAGATGGAAACAAATGCAGCGATATGTTATTTTGATTGATCTGCTGTTTTTGACTTATATCAAAGTATAAACGATAATATTCGAAATAAAAACGATATATAAACGAAATATAAACGAAATATAAACTATATGTAAACGAAATATGGCACTGTTTTGATGGTATTTGTAACAGAAATAATTATAGTTGATTTTGAATGAATTTTTCTACTATACGAGTAAGTCAAATTCCTGTAAAAAAAAGCTTTTGAAAACTGGATGGAAACAAATGCAGCAATCTGTTATTTAGATTGATCTGTTGTTTTTGACTTATAGTGGAAAACATAAAAGATTAATCACACTTCCCCTGTATGGCACAGTAAAATACAAATTTGTGAACTCATCGACTACTCAGCAGTTATGGAAAACTAGCTGAGTAGCAACCCGATGTGTTGCATTTTCGATTTAAAATGACATGGTTTTATTTCTTAAAGATTGAAAACTGTTTAATCACTTTTACAAATACATTAGAATTTTTAAAAAACGAAATAATGATTTAAAATTCCCTTTTTCAAATTTTGGTTTTTGGCTTTTGAAATAATTCTTTCTAATTTCCGTTTACAAATTTCGTTTTTTTAAACAAAAAAAAAGAAGCCCATTCAATTAGAAAAAAATTTTAAAGGTTTTAACTTCTCATTTCCTAAAACTAAAATTATTTCTGGTGGTTTAAAATTATTTCTGGATTTCAATTATTAAATGACTCGTTCTCAACTAATAATTTTTCATTTTGGCAACATGTCCCAATGTAAATAGAAAATCTCATGGACGAAAAAGTGCTTAAAAAATAGAAAAAACAGTTCTCAGGAATTCAAAATTGGTGGCGGAAGAATCCTCATCAGTTGCTCATTAATTAGAAACTAATTTCACGAACTTGGTGGAATTGTTAGTCAGTAAAATAATAAGTCGAAAAATTACGAACTCACCATTCAGTTACATTAAGATACTATGGCGATCAGCGCGGGAAATTTCAAAAGTGAGTTTAGTAAGTACGCTTTTTTAGAATGATAACATTTTTTGTAATTAAATGTATTTTGAATATTTTGGAAGTTGAACATCTAGCAAATGTCGATAAATCGTAAAATTGACATTAATAAATGCAGAAAACCGAAATATCTGTCCATCAAAATTGTCGATTTCGGGATATTCGGAAAACTGCTTTGGGGAAAAAGCTTCGTTTGCAATGAAAAACATTTTTAATATTTATAAAAATGTGTATATCCTTAAAGATGAAGAGTTGTAAAACACATGGAAATAAAAAAATTGTCGATTGGTGGGCGAAAAAGTTTAATTTTGCATGCATGAAAATAGTGGAAATTTAAGAAACAGAAAGGAGCAGGCCCACCCGGAATGTCATCTGTTTCTGCTGTCCGCTTCTTTTGTGTTGAACGGTTTTAATTTTATAATTAAAAAAGTTTAAAGTTTTGAAAGTTGAGGATGGCACCAGTGCACGGGTCTCGTCCGTCCGCGTCCATCGGTGCCAGTCGCGATATCTTGCTAAGCTCGGTTCACGAGATTAGCCCATCCCCGTGTCTGCTGACTTACAAACTAACATTTGTTTACCTTCAGCTGTTATTATAAAGATTTCATAATAAAGAACATGGAATTCTCTAGAAAAGAACATGGGTGGATAACTTTTCTAATTTGAAACATAGCGACTTCAAATTTTTCTATTGATTGAATATAATCTAGTAAATACAGCTGACAAGCGATATAACTAAAATTGGCTTAACTAATTTGTAAAAAAGTCCATAGCATGAAGGGGGAAATAACAACTACACTGCTGGCCACTGTAAATGCAACACCTTGAAGGAAACATGCAAATAACATGAAATTTACAACACGCATTAGCGGAGGTGAGATATGCAAATGATTAGAATTTCAGCGCAGACGCACATCACGCGCGCCTGTGGCGCCACTTCAAAGCGCTATTTAAGGCTTGGAGATTTCGACGATTTCAAGTTCGGCAAATCTGTTTTTCTTGTGATTTTATCAAAAAAACGATCAATTATCCGAGTTCGACAGAGGAAGGATAGTGGCCTACCGAGATTGTGGATTATCTTTCAGGGAAATCGGTAGTCGTGTTGGACGAAACCAAACAACTGTAATGCGGATATGTGATCGTTGGATGCAGGAGGGTACGACGGACCGGCGTGTTCGATCGCATCCACCTCAGCGCACCACTTCACGTGATGACAGCAAATTGTCCACATGGCAGTGACGGATCGCTCAGTCACATCATGAACCATAGCACAGTACATTCAGTCTGTAACACATCATCCAGTGTCTGCGCGTACCATTCGACACCGTTTACAGCAGAGTGGTCTGTACGCAAGACGTCCATTCCTTTGTCTACCCTTGACACAGAACCACAGACGCCTCCGCCGACAATGGTGAGATGACAGAAGGATGTGGACGGCAGAATGGAATGAAATTGTCTTTCCTGACGAGTCACGCTTATGTCTGCAACACCACGATGGTCGCATTCGAGTCTGGAGACATCGTGAAGAGAGGAGGCTGAACAGCTGCGTTATGCACCGCCACACTGGTCCTGCACCGGGTATTATATATGGGCGGTATGGGGCGGTATTGGATATCACTCTCGCACACCTCTAGTACGCATTGCCGGTACTTTAAACAGCCAGTGCTCCATCTCCGAGGTGTTGGAGCCAGTTGTCCTTCCTTACCTTCAGGGCTTGCCCACATCCAATTTCAACAGGATAATGCGCGACCACACGTGGCACGCATTGTCCAACGGTTCTTCTTCAATCACCAGATTGAATTGCTTCCCTGGCTGCCTCGCTGTCCCGATCTTTCGCCGATAGAAAACGTATGCTCCATGGTTGCTCTACGATTGACCCAGATTCCATCCCCAGCTGCCACAGCATATCAACTTTGGCAACGTGTGGAAGCTGCTTGGTCTCCTGTACCCCAAGAACCCATCCAAAGTCTCTTTGAATCAATGCCGAGGCGTGTGGCAGCGGCGATCTCCAACAATGCCGGCTACTCTGGCTACTGATTTTGACAGGAACCACACTTCACAGAAGTCTATAAATTTAATCATTTGATACTTGGTCAACATGTTATCTACAAAATAAATTTTGCTGTGATATCTCTTGTCTTTCTTGGTGTTGCAATTTGGGTGGCCAGCAGTGTAGTAGGGAGATATTCGATTTAGACAAAAATTAAGAGAAGTTTCCCATACTGAGTTTATAAAGATAGAACTCTTTGCGTTGAAAGGAAATTTATTTAGAAAATATTAATGCAAAAAAAAAAAATCCGAACCTTTCGTTTCTCTTTCTATCTCTTACCTCCTGCATCTAGCATCAAATAGATAAATAAAGGAATAGTACAAAAGAAGTCTCATAGGAATCAATGCATTATTATAAGCATTTTTCTTTAAGCAAAAATTCTTGAACAACTAAATAAAAGTCTAAGAGAATGAAAAAAATAATTTTTATTTGTATCAGCATGTAAGCAATTGAACTTATGTAATACGAGAAGTCCTTGAACGACTTCCAAATTTTCCAATATGCTTTTTAACGAAATTCGGATTTAGTTTGAGTGAGATATTTAAATAACAAACGACTTGATTATAACGAATTTTTCTGTTACATTAAAATGATATATGCGTTAATACTTATGGATATTGAATTTTTATGAAAAATAAATACAATAATTAAGCAGTGTACGTATTTTTTAAAGTTTTGATGAAAGAATTTGAAACCAAAATAACTCTACATTATAGTTTTTATATCCACTAATTTAAAGAGTCTAAGCTAATACTCATAACGTACAAAACGTTTTACAAAGTAAAATATTTAGATTAATTAACAGTAATATTTTAATACATCAAATTATTTGAGTGTCCATATTGTCTATTACCTATACAACTGGACGAACCTCTTTTACTGTGTGTGTATGTTCATTAAAACTTGTTCTTGTATAGATTGTATTCAGTTTATTACTTTTTATATTTAACGTAGGATTACGTTCCTCAATAACGGTCCTCCGGAAAGAAAAAAATCCAGAGTTCGTCCTGCGTCGCGAGTTACATTTTGGCAGCGCGCCAAATCCAGTAGCAGTAAACAGTTAAACTGAAAAAGTACAAAATGCTTCAGAAAAAAAAGAGGTAAGCAACGATAAGTAATCTTACGATAATTACCCGCTATAGTTTCGTTAGAAGAGACTAACAAAAATATTTTTTTTTATTTTTTAAAACATGGCGTCTAACATTCAGGCAAAAAACAATAAGACAAATTTAGAATATTTACTATTCTGAATGCTTAGAATGCAAATTTACAGAACCAAAGGTAGTAATAAATATTTTCTAAAATATACTCTTTTGAATACTAAAGATAAAAAATTTGATGTTCATACAATTATTTCCTAGGTTCTTAAATAATTTTAATTTTTCTACAGAAAAGTTATTATGGTAAAACGTAATAATCAAAGAAGTTAAGTAAAAAAATTATAAGTGCATCAAGCATTATTCAGTCGAATATGTTATCACGCTATTATAATGATATATAAGGCAGTACGGCTGTACAGTAACATTACGTCTCTGATAGTAATTAATCTATCAAAGTAACTTGTTTAATAGTTACGTCTATGTAATAGTTTAACCATGCTATATTAGTTTTAAGATTAATTGTGGATGCCTTCACTAAATTCTAGAACTAAGTGGGGTAGGATCATTATGTTATGTTATACATAATATTAGCAACATAACTTCATTAGCTTTTCATCATCAAGAGAAGATTAGCATATGTATTTTGATATAAATAAAAATATTTCCTAAATGAATATCACTATCTTTATTAAAATATTTGTTCAAACAGATTTAACTCAAAATATGTCTATAGATTTCCTTTACTTGTTATTTACACTTGGCCACAGGAAAAATAGGAATAAATTTTAATATATCTATATAAAAATTATCATATTTGAAAGCACGCTGTTGCAGTTCGAAGATATATCATAAATACAAATTTTAGTATTTCCTCAGCTGACGAAAAAAATATTTACCTAAGGACATCTTTGATTGCCCTTCCGCAATGTTCAATACTTAGCTGCGCCAGATTCAATATTCAACTGCCAAGTGCTATCGGATAGCATATGTTCAAAATAATCAAATTAAATTTAAATTTTATGTCCCAAGGCTCTCAATAAAAATTTATTAACCATAAGACCAAAATGACATATATTCATATCGTCATTATGAATAAATATTTCACAGTTTTAAGAACAGAAAAATTAAAAAGATAGTTAAAAAAAGATAGTTTCAATTAAATACGTGACTTTACGTTTATTGCCTAAACTTTTGCATTAAAACCTAAATTATGCGCTTTTGCATGCTAGAGAAAATTTGAGAAGTTATTTTTAATTTTCCTCAGTAAAACTAAATAGATTTTAATTTAGAAATTAGATATGTTTATATGGAAAATGAAACAATTGTAGTATAATTCGAATTATGTTTTTAGTGAAAAGTTTAAATTTATCCTATTCATGGTTGATGAGTTTAAAGTTTTGCTGATATTTCCTGAAGTTATAAAATTTTTATTTACATATTTCCACTATAAACTTTAATGCAAAATTTTGATGCTTCATATTGAAAATAAGTTTTTAAAAAATTGAAGCCTATTAATTCACAAAGCAAGACTATTTACTGTGTGAAATGTAGCTCGCAAAAAATGCCTCCATCCGCTATAGCTTGAGCTATAGCTCAGAGAAATATGTTTTAATGTGAACCTGTCACTGTCGCACTGGACGTTAGATATTTAGATTACTAGAGTAAATGTAAGAACACATATGTAGGAGAATACCTTGTCAATGAAGATTTGTTCTATTACGTTCCTTAGACGACTTTGTATTTCATTATGTCAGTATATATCTATCAGTCCGTCTGGCTGGAGTTGGGAAATGAGAAATGGGCAAAGTCAAAATACAAGCCAGGTCTCTAGTTTAAAGAAGGTTGAAGAGAGATTTCAAAATGGCGTAGAAGAAACTGGGGTTTAATATGAAGTACAAAGACGGAACAGAACATATGAATCAGTATTCAGTTTGTTAAAACTGAATATATTTCAAAATAGATCGATATTTCAAATATTTCCATCTACATATGAAAGCCTCATTTGAAAAGTGGTCCAACTCCATTCTTGTTCATTTTGAGATACGGAGCCTCAAAGTCTATGGAGTAGCCTTAAAGTATATTTCTCCTATGAGTGCTGTGAAATGACTGCTGAAGTCTGATTTGTAATGTCCTCTGTTGGCAGCAAAAATAAGCAGATCTACCAGTTTAAAAATAAGATAGAAATGATTGTATGACCATGAAAGGGAGGCTAACTCCATTTTTTTAAATGTGGAGTTGGACCACTATTCAAATAAGGACTTCATAATTTTGTTATCCTTTTTTTCCCCATATTTGTCCTGTCAGCATGTTATGAAACATATGAACTATAGCCTTTTAAGTAAGCATATATAAAGAACGAATTGCAAAAATAATAAACCAAACCTTATATTTAGCTATTATATACTGTTTTCTCCTTTGAAATGGTTTCCTTTTTACAACCTTTACGTATCTTGTTACTAAGGGAATATAGAGCTATTTTAAGATATGACACTGCTGAAATCTGTTTACTACAAAAAATGTGTTCGTAGCTAGATGTGAAACATGTCATACTCGGATGCTGGTTTACATGTGATTGGTGAGGAAATGGAAATTTAAAAAAAATCGTAATACAGAGAGGTAACTGAATCCTGGAATTGTTACTTGTTTAACTGCTGACGGTATTAAAATGGAAAACGTTATCAGACGCGTTCCCCATTTGTGTTAAATAATGAAAGATTGCAGTTTAATCATTCAATAATTACAGCAAATGCTCTTTAGTAGTCGAAAGTTAGCTATTGGGGAATTTTTTCGTCTATTTTATTAGTTTTAATGGCTAATTTACTATGTTATTTTTAGGTCTAGTATTTTCTTCGTAGGTGTTCAGTTACTGATCTTCATAATCTGATTTCAGGGGACATATTTGTTATGTTTGAGGTTTTACGAAATTCTTCGAACCAGTTTCAGAGCATTTAAGTTCATTTTAAGCCCATAACGTGAAAGGAATTTAAAATTGGCAACATGTCAAATGGTATGATGACATTAGTAAAGGTAGATAATCTTGCCTCTTATTTAATGTTTGTTAGCAAAATGTAAGGAGTCGCTCCATTTCAAGTCAATAAAATCTGAGTGTTAACAGTAGAATACCTAAACTTGGTTTATTGCCTATTAAACCAACGACAATAATATTTCAGTCTGCCTTATTGCCTGGTTAGCAAATTAGCAGTACGGGAAAACACCAGTTGTATTTGATATATTGTAATGCTTTTTAATCGTTTATGATGATCCATTATTAATATGACAGAATTCGTTGCTGATAAAGTAACTTCTGTACCTCCAAAAATCACTGAAAAAATTGTTTGACAGAAATTTCATGAAAATATCAACGACAGGCTTTTTACAAATCCACCATATATTTAAGATGCGTGTAGTGCCAAAAATGGTGACCTAAAAAATCTCAGCCTCATGGGTTCGTCTTATATCGCGAGATTATAATATATATATATATATATATATATATATATATATATATATATATATATATATATATATATATATATATATATATATATATATATATATATATATATATATATATATATATATATATATATATATATGTATATATATATATAGACAAAAGCATGAATGAACAATAAAGGATCCTTTCGCTGTTTAATAGATAATAAAAATGTCCACTAAGACTATAAATTATATAGCTATTGAAAATATCTTATATAACAACCCGTTGATTTTTGCAAAAGATTAAACTCTAATTGACCTATGCATTATATATAACGAATTTGTTTCATAACACTAATAAATTGCAAATGTTTAGATTGAGCTGTGCACTTACTAGGAATTCCCTTTTCTCACTGGAAAATAATTCTATATTTAAATGAAATTTCCCAGAATCAATGTGGTAGAGAAATGTGAGGTACAAATGCCCTTAGGCTACGATATGAATGAATCTTTATCCAAATATTGACATCGTTTCATGTAAAAGCTAATATTAAAGTGCCGTATGCATGACATAAATTACGAAACTTTCATAAACTTTCATGACCTTTCAATATTCAGTTCACGGTAGTTGTGTCTATTGTTGTATAAATTTGGATTTTTTTTATTCTTCTGAATTTTTGTGTTCAAAGAATTAAATATATGAATTTCTAGCTTACAAAAATACATTCTAATGCAGAAAATACATTTATTTCGAAAATGTAAATCGTTTGATAAAATATTATTTGACATTTTATGAATTTATATGGAATTGATAGTGACATTTAGACAATAAAAATATATTCATATAAAGATATTGAAATTTACAATAGAGTAGGAAAATAGAGAATTGAAACAATACTTTATTTTCAATAGAGTAATGAAATTTACAATGTATATATATATATATATATATATATATATATATATATATATATATATATATACCAGGTGGCTATAATTAAACTGACAGTGCTCAGAGTGTTCTGTAGCGCGATCTATTTGCTAGAATGACGCCACATTTTGTAGGAAGATTAAACAAGACGGGGGACGAAGGATTCCGCGAAAAAATAAATTAGTTCCAAGATTCACCGCTAGGGGAATATTTGGCGCTACGATGGACCTACGATAAATTCCGCTGTGAACCCACACCAAACAGTTACCTTTGGTGAATGTAAAGGAATTTCTGTGACTGCATGTGGTGATTTGTCATCCCAAATTCGGCAGTTCTGGGTATTCACAGTTCCATGCAGGTAAAAGTGGGCCTCGTCTCCCCATAAGATTTTCCACGGCCAAGCATCATCCACCTCCATTCTGGCAAGAAAGGTGAGAGCAAAAGTCAATCGCTTATCATGGTCGGGGTACAGTAACTACTGTACACGGCTGATCTTGTACGGATAGAAGTTGATAATCTTTCGTAAGATTTTCCATACCGTACTGAAAGGCATATCCATATTCCGAGCTAATCCACGAGCGCTAGAGGTGGCAGCAATATTGTCTGGTCCTCTGTCGACAATCGCCGTGGCAACTGCTTCGATTGTATCCTGTGGTACAGGTTTTCGTCCTTTGCCTGACTGAACCTTCAGAGAACCTGTTTTCTCAAACGTCGCAACCATTGCTTTTAGCCCATTAACTCACACAGGACCGTTACCTTTACGCATTTTTTGTGCGTTCTAAAAGCACGAAGAGCGGCTGACGCGTTGCACTGGTTGAGGTAAAAGAATTTGACCAGTAACGCACGCTCGACTAAAGAAGGAGACATTGCACATAAACTTTCAATCCGATTGATTCGAAACGTAACACATTGCCTTTTGAAACCCAAGCAGCTGGCACTGTGCCAATGGATGTAACGTGAAATTTGAATAAAGAACTTCTTCTTCTGCTCAGCGTACGTGATATTGCAGATCACGAGACTTTATCGGTGCTTATGTAGATTTTACGCTTTTTTAAAAGTGTTGCCATATTGCACTTGAACTAAATAAGAAAATGTGCATAATAAAAGGTAATTTTATTCCGTATTAATTTGCATTTGTTAACACTCTATTTTCTATTACACAGCGCCAAATATTCCCCTAGCGGTGACTTTTGGAACTAATTTATTTTTTCGCGGAATCCTTCGTCCCCCGTCTAGTTTAATCTTCCTACAAAATGTGGCGTCATTCTCGCAAATAGATCGCGCTACAGAACACTGTGAGCACTGTCAGTTTAATTATGGCCACCCGGTATATATATATATATATATATATATATATATATATATATATATATATATATATATATATATATATATATATATACCCTTTTTCCGTTTTCTGACGTTTCAAGTTCAGAAAAATCCGTGTTATTTCGAAAAATCCTTAGTTTCTGAAACCTGGAGTTGGAGCGTCACAGCAATGTTTCTAAGTCGCAGACATTTTACAGCTAGAAAGCTAAAAATCTCATAACATTTTTTACGTTACCATAGGCTTTTATGTCTGCTATGACATTTGAATATGTCATTAAATATAGTTGTAACATTTAATAAAGCTGTTTATCACAAATAGCGTGTTTATTCAGATAATTAACCTCTAAAAGATTTTTGCCTCTAAAAGAATTGATTGGAAGAGTGCCGTCGAGGTTTTTTTTCGGTATGTGGTCCCTTAGCACGAAAAAGTTTTATTACCACTGGCCTATAAGAAAGATTAAATGTGCTAACGTCGTAATGTTTGAATACAATAATTTCTCCTCAGAATAATTTCTTCCATTATTTAAAATTGTGTTATAGACTTTCTTCCATAAAATCTTAGATGCAATGACTAATTACATTATTTATAGGTGTCTACTCCACTACACGATATAAAATTCTCCAAAGTTCAACGTCCTCTCTCGAATCGCGTAATAGCGTTAAATTAGTTTTTTAACCACTCTTTCTATTACTTTTACAAAAAAAAAAGAACTAAAATTTAAATGGATAATACCACCACGGCATTTTCTATCTAATATCTATTTTCAGCTACTTCAAGTCTTGAATTTCTTATGACACCAGTTTAATCACACTGAATGTTATGAGCATAAAATCTAACATATATCAATTATGTCACTTTACCTATACTCGATAATTCCTCTCCTATTTATCAGTTTTGTCTGATTCCTGAGACTAATTAAAAATAATGTATTTTAATCAATCTCATTAAGCCCATTTGAGCGATCGCAATTTGTATTTAAATTACCTTAGCGTAAAATTTAATTTACATAGAAAACGGACCAGTTCTTCATTAAGAGCCATTAGTTGAGGAGTTAAACAAAGTGTAGAGATATACGAATTTAAAAATTGATTTTGTCTACGGTAATAAATTAGTTTAGTAAGCAGATTTATGAAACATGACTTTTGCGTCATATCGATGCTGCTGGTTATGCATTATCCGAAGGTAAAGTACTCATATTTAAAGTACTTTACACATTAAGGATTTTGGACGAAACGAAAGGTATCAGTTCCTGTAATCTATGGTGTATTAGTGAAAGGACGTGTTAAGTAGTTCCAAACCTGTTATCAAATTGAGCACATTTTATAGTTTAAATCAGGGGTCCGCAAAGTTTCTTTGACAGTCAAATACATGCTTTATATGAAAATTTTTGGTGGCATAAGAATATTTTTTAAAAATTAGTAAAATGTTAACAAAAAAATAGAAAAAAGATAAAAAAGTAAACTTTTACAAACTATTTTAAAATCAATGAAATGTCGATTTTCGGTAAATATTTTCCTAGCATAATAACAATATAACTTTTTTTGCGTCATATCGATGCTGCTAGTTATGCGTTATCTGAAGGTTAAGTACTCATATTTAATGTTACACATTAAGGATTTAGGACGAAACAAAAGGTATCAGTTCCTGTAAGCTATGGAATATTAGTGAAAGGACTTGTTAAGTAGTTCCAAACCTGTTATCAAACTGAGCACATTTTATAGTTTAAATCAGTGGTCGGCAAAGTTTCTTTGAAAGCCAAATACTTGCTTTAAATGAAAATTTTCGGTAGCAGAAAAATATTTTTAAAAAATAGGAAAATGTTAACAAAAAAATAGAAAAGAGATAAAAAAATAAATTTTGACAAACTATTTTAAAAATCAGTGAAATGTAGATTTTCGGTAAATACTTTCCTAGCGTGGGCTTGTGGCGGCCCAGTGGTACAGCGCGCTGGTTTGCGGTGCTGAGGGTGCTCAGATCGAATCCTGGCGTCGCGCCACGAAATATTCCTCCGTTCGCGTCGTCTCTTCATAGGGGGTAATGCTGTCCGCCTATATGGTGCCCCCACAATAAAATGGGGAGTAAAATTGCGGCGTCGTATAGGCGAATGTCTCACGACAAGTGCCTCCGCATTCGGGAAAAAAAAAAAAAAAAAAAAAAAAAAACTTTCCTAGCGTAATAACAATACAAAAAAAATTCTTGCTTACCTTCAGCATTTGTTTTGGGTAAATCTCACGTAAATAAACATTGCAAAATTAAACATTATATGTATGTTATTTCATTTAGGTTAAAATTAACAAATTTAATATTAATAAATTATTTTTTAAAAATTATTATTAACATCTTAAATCATTGAAAATCATGAACTTCATTATATATATAAAGCTAAAATAATTCTATTTTGTAATTAAAGTGTGTCTTGAAGTTCAAATTAGGATTAGATTATTGGGCTATAATGACGTATACATTTAGAAGAAAAAATTTCAATCGAAAGCCTTTCTATTTTAGTCAAACATTAATTTTTTACTGCTGCAGTTTTTATTGCAAGACTTTTTGACACCACTGTAGTAAAGCGCTTTTAAATAAAAAGCTGGTTTTATTACATGTTTGCTATAAAAGTCGGAATCAAATTTAACGCCGACAGATAATTATAGAGTTGAGTGGAGTAATTTAGGACGTAGCCTGTTGCAAGACAGTTTTATGAGTTTTGAAGATGAGAAGGTCTGAGATGGAGACACAGATAAGGTGACGGAACCAAACGATGACGTTATATTTACAAAAGCCTTTTATGTTAGATTTATGGCAGTACGGTTCGGAAAGTGGCCTTTTTGAAAATCTTGGGTGGTCGCAAGGGCAGGCAGTGAGGGCGTAATGTTTTTGAGTTAAGAAGCCAATGAGAAAGTGAGAGAGGAAGTACAGCAAATGAAAAGTTTACGGTGGCCGGATTGGCTGCTTGAAGTTTATGAGAAGGTGGAGTCATAAGCATGAAAGGGGATTAAAATAATATATAGAAGAGTTTGAAAAGAAGAGAATAAGAGGGAGTCTGGATCGGGGAGGCTGTAGGTCCCCATCTCCAGCACGACTTAAAAAGTTAAATTTAAGTGGACTTGAGGGCTCCACATAAACCCGTTACGGCCCCAGGCGAGACTGCGTTGACCAAGTGAAATAGAGAGGTCCGCATCCAAATTGCAGCCGAGACCAAGAGACTCAGCTCCCGTGCCACAGCCGAGAAGTTAAACGACGAGAAGAGCCCCCACCATCCCGTTTCACGACGTGAAGAGATACCCAGCGCCCGTGCAAATATAGTGAAGGTACGCGCCAAGGAGAGCCCAGCTACAATTTATCGACTGAGAAAAAGTGGTAATTCACTGTGAAAGGAATAAAGTTAGCCCCCTGCCCAGCGTAGCAACGTGATCCCTGACCCAAGGCGAGGCGAGAAGGCCAAGAGAGCACCTTGAATTGATGAAGAATAATTGGGTGAGTGTTAAATAAATGATTTTGATTTGTTCAGTTCCAATTCAGGCTAAGTGAATTTAGTTTGTCGTGAGGAAGGAGTTTTTTTAGTGAAAAGGTTTTTTAGTGTTGAACTAATAGTAAAGTTTATTTGTCGTTGCGCTCGGGACGCTCCCCAACCTTGGCAAGTAAATAAAATAAAAAGTAATTTGTGAAAGATATAAATATTATTGTGCTTTGTTTTCGGAAAATGAAAGATTCTTCAGTTACATGTAAATATTAAGTGTGTAAATAAACTAAGTTTTCTTATGTTAAACTTTTTAATTTGTTTAAATTGAAAGTTGTTGATGTTAGTTTACATAATCTAATATTTGAGAATAGTGTCTTGGTTTTTGTTCGGTTGCTAAGATCGACATCCAGAGCTTTGGGTTGTATTCAAGAAAATAAATATTATACACAACGCACCCAAATAAATCCTAAGAAAAATAAATACATTGTACTAACCAAAATAAATTTACGATACGCGCCCAATTGACTTAAAAACTGGATGTAGCAACACGACAACCACATCATAACATATATCAACATATAAAGAATTTAAAAAAAAAATAAAAATTATACATAATTATAGAAAATTGAAAGCGTATCTGTTAGATCAATAATTAACTATGATATGAATAAACTTCAAACAATCCATGCTCCTTCAAATTTTTTTCGTGACCCACAGTTTGAGCACAATTGGTATCAATCACAAAAATTTATCTAAATTATTTTTTGTTTACAGTTTAAAGAATTTACATCTGAAATTAAATATTTCCAGGGATGTAAGATAAAACATTCATTTACTTTTATATATATATATATATATATATATATATATATATATATATATATATATATATATATATATATATATATATATATAAAGAGAGAGAGACAGTCGATATATGACTCTGTCAGGAATACTGTCTCATAAACACAAAATAATAGTCGCGAATTCACAAATGAAAAGAGGTGTAAACTCGCGTTTTCTGACATATTCGCACATCTTAATTAGGTAGGAGGTAAAAGTGAGATGTGAATATTATCTTGTATCTTTCTCACATAACCCCTTTGTTTAGAGTCTAATTAAGGTGTGAGAGTATGTCAAATTGTAACTCATTAAGCTTATGTTTCTATTTTGAATGGCGGAACTTTGCTATGACTATTGTTTAAGTACGTGAGAGATGCATGCTTATGCATTTGCACACGTATGTGTGGCATAACATTTTTTTTAGTTTATTATCTGATATTTAAGTGAATTAAAATACATTTATTTGTAAGTAAGGAATCACCTTTAAAGGAATTTTGTTTCATATTTTAGATGTGCTATTAATTTTTCCTATTAAACTAGCATATGTACTTATGTACAAAATGCAGTTTTCAGGTATTTTAGAAGATTTTGTTTGAATGCTGTTAAATCACAAAGAGGTACTGTTCTTAGTTACAAAATATTATTATTTTTTTTAAT
>OU015493.1:76521567-76644067 GCA_907164885.2 Dolomedes plantarius | reverse complement strand
CCGAATTTCAGCTCAAAATGTTGCCATCTCGAGGTGTCACACCTCACGTGAATATTTGTATTGCCTTTTTTTAAAGTTTTTAATACCTTTTTTTATCAAAATATTAATAATTTATTAACTGAATAATTAATTTTTTTGTAACTTAATATTAGTAAGTACAAAAATAATTGATATTAGTGAGTACGTATTTGTAAGTACAAAAATATAAAAAGAATACTCAAATCTCGAATGGGGGCTGACAAGAATATGAAAGATTTATATCCAAAAGCAAACAGTACTGACCAAGCAAACAGTACTTTGTTTGATATGTCTGTATGTAAATTTTTTTAAATTACGAACAATGCAAGTTTTCCGTTAAAATTCCAATTATGGAAAGAAACTTTTTAGCAGACTAACGGCATCAGAGAAAAATGGCAATAGGATCAATTGACATTTCTGCAATTCAAAAATTGAAGCGTTTAAGAGAAAGGCAGTGTAGAAGGAAAAATCAGGAAGCTAAAGCAAAGGAATTGAAATATAATGTTTCTTCATCTAAAAATATTACAGATTTAGAAGCAAACGCCGTCTTAGTGTCTGATTCAGAATAGGAAGATATTTCTAAAGATGAATGACGATTACATTAGTCGTAAAGCCAAATGTCAGAAAACAACTGATGATGAAACTCCCTCAACCACCAAGACAGGCCAAATGAGAATATAACTGCCAAATCTAGCCGTTGCTTGTGATAGAACGGGAGCATCGGATAAGTCAGCTGCTATCATTGCATCATCTGTGCTTCGTGATATAGGGATTGTATCCAAAGATACTCCATCTAAAGTTATTGACAGGAGTAAGCTGAGGAGAGAACGTCGTAAGGTACGATCACAGCTTAATTCTACTCAAGTAACACAGTCTTTGTACGCCATCTACTTCGATGGAAGAAAGGACAAACTATAGTGCAAGAAAAGTAGAGAAGTTCTTTTAATAAGACTATAGCTGTGGAAGAGCATATTGTTTGTTTGTCAGAACTTGGTTATGTTTATATGGGACATATGACTGCGGATTCTAGGTCTAGTACGAATATTATAAGAAGCATCATCAACTTCGTTACACAGAAATGGATAACAATTTCGGAACTGGTTGCTGTTTAGTGCGATGGAACGAACGTCAACGTTGGGAATAAAAATGGCGCAGTTAGACGGCTCGAAATCTTTGTTGGCGATAAATTGCATTGCTTATTGCATACTAATGAACTATCTCTTCGCCACCTTTTCTAGAAGATTGACGGAAAGACATCTGAACCACGCCAGTTCTGCGGAAAATTAGGAAAATCTCTGCAAACGTATGCTATTACAGTTGCTCTGCCTGAAATTGATAAAAAATACCTTAATGCAAACCAAAAATACTTTTTCGATATTTCTAGGGCAATACCTTTGGGGGAGTGCCTTCAAGATTTAGCAAACAGAAGTCCCGGAACGATGTCTGATTCAAGATGGCTCACTACAGCCAACAGAATTCTGCGCCTATATGTGTCTACTGCCGAACCAACGGAACGCTTAATGCTCCTAGTAGAATATGTCCTGAAAGTGAACGTGCCATCCTGGTTTGAAATAAAGAAAATCACAAGGGCTACTCTTGGAGCACGTCACCTGCACGAAATGATAAAAAAGCTCATTCGTGCCAGAAGATTTGAAGTCAATCGTTTACAATGTGAATCAGTGGAACTTTTATTTTACTCACTCTAAAAACATTCTGTTGTCAATGCTGTTAGAGGAACGATCACATATCCGAGAACTTAGCCTCAGAAGAATACTGAAAGCAAGAAAAACTGATTGGAAGAGGAAAATACGCCAATGTGATCTTCTAAATTAAATTTCTAAGCATAGGAATGTTTTAAGATGATTAACAATCCTTTGGAACAATCCTTTGGAAAGGGACAATCCTTTGTAACCACAAGGTACCATGAACATCAGTGACGAAGGCATAGCAAGTATGATCAGAAACGGTTCACAATTTGAAACAGAGAAGCATCCTTGCCATTCTCAACAGTAGAGAGGCATGTTCGGCTGGTAACACAAGTACCATTGGTAATATGTGGAGCAGAAACCAGGGATGGATACATTCGCTGTGGAATCAAGTCACGAAAGGAACTTCCAAATTTTGACACCAAAGAAAAATATTTTGGCCCTCATATGAAATCCAAAATTGAAGACTGATTACAGTAAATTGTATATTAGTAATATTTTTTAACAGAAAATGTTTTCCTGATTACTTTTTATAATTATAACTGTTTTTGAGTCAGAAAATAAAGCTATTGTAAACATTAAAATTAAATAAAATAATTTTTTCTTTACTTTTGCCGTTAATATTCCTTTCTTTGACCACCTGTGTGGAACCTGAAGACGATGAGTAATTGCGCTGCAATTTTCTTGCAAAGTCTTTTTTTGCCAAGCAGCACCATTTGTTGAGTCAGGAAATATTAAAATTTTTTAAAAATTGCCTTTTTCACTCCACCCTAAATATATATATGTATTTACACGGATAGACGATCCCATTCGAAATACGTAGCAACCCAGACTTTTTCGTAAATAGTTCGTAAGCAGTGTATATTTGGAGAGAGACTTTTGTGGAAGCTTAAATAGATTGTTGAACACTTAGCATGACAGCCGATCATGATTTAAGAGAATTTCAACAAAGTAAGATTGTTGGTGCTTAGAGATAGGTTATGGTGTTTTGGGGACGCAGGAAAAGTTTAGATTTTAACTTTCGACCATTTCAAGGATGTATCTCGAATACCAGAACTGAGATAAATATTCGAACCTATGGCAATAGCGTAGCCTTCAAAAGACTCAGTATAATTGTGATCGGTGTCATCTGAATGACAGTGAATCATTTCAAAAGAAAGGAGTGGAACATTTGCGCAAATAGCATCTCAATTCAATGCTGGGGTCTCTAGTAATATCAGCGTGAGAGCTGTACATCTTCCAATGCATAAGTAAGCAGCATGCAGTTATTTAACAGCATACACATTACTATAATACCGTTTCTTTCCTCACATCTGAGATATCTGCTCCCCGTTTGAGTTCAGGAACATCGCCACTGAACACAAGAAGAGAGGAAACGAGTATCATGATCTGAAGAGTCTCGTTTCCAACTTATTCGAGCAGATAGAAGCGGCTGCAAGTGAAGAACATGCCATAAATCAATGAATCCAGCATGCCATCAAGGATCTGTTCAGGCAGGTGGTCCCTCGGTAATAGTAAAGTTTGTGTTCGGATGGACGAATTAGGACTCCTTATATGTCTACAACTTCTCTGATCAGTGAATGTTGTGTTAAAACCCTTTCAGGTGTGTTACGTTCATGCATGTTTTCACTGATGGGATATGGTGTCATCCAAAAAGGGAATGCGGTACCACATGCATCCACAGCCACCTTATTATGGTTTGAGGAACTCTGGTCCAAGTTATGAAACATAAAATGGTCACCTTGGCCACCTAATCAGAACGTTATGGAATATATAGGGGATACCTTGCAATGTTCCGTACAAACCAGAAATTCACCATCCACAAATGTTTTAGAATTCTGGACCACTCTTCATGAGACATAGTGTTCATTGCCTATTGACTTCCTCAGAAAGCTAATTGTGTCCATGCCCCGTAGTGTTTCTGAAGTTCCAAAATCCAGAGTTGAACATATTAGGTAATAGACAGGTATCCCCGTTTTCTGCCACTTCAGTGTACAATGCTTTCTAGGGTGGGTCGATTTTTGCTTTTTTAAAATTCGAAATAGCCTGAGGTGGGAATAGCTGTGTATTGCTATCAAATGTTTCTAATTTTTTTTTAATTAAAATATATTTAGATCCCCCGCCCAGCCCTTGAAGTTTTTCCAAAAACGTAAAAAAATCATTTTTTATTTATTTTTCAATTTTTTTAGTACCAAAATTTTTAACTGCCTGTAGTGGAAATTATTGCATAGCAAAACCCTTTGTTTGTGAAAAAATAATTTGAAATTAAAATATATTTAGGCCCTCTGCCCCACCCTTGAAGTTTCTCCAAAAACGTACAAAAACCATTTTTTACTTATTTTTTAATTTTTACGTACCAAAAATTTTAACCACCTTTAGTGGAAATTGTTACATAGCAAGTCCCTTTGTTTGTGAAAAAATTATTTCCATATTGTATCATATTTAAAGCCCCCTCTAGGCCATCGAAATTTGTTTTGAATTTCCCCGATAGATGGTGTGATTGTACAACGCGGTTTCTTAAAAAGTTTCATAAAAAAAGTTTCATAAAAAAGTTTCATAGAAAATTCATCAATATTAAGAAGTCTACTGGATAAACAAGTGAAGCTGCGAAAATTAAATTAAGAAGGTTTCAAAATGATGCAAAATCTACACTGTCTGATATCTCAACATGTAAGTGTCATGAAATTTCATTTTGCACATGTGAGAAGTCAAGAAAAGTGCCAGTTTTGGAACAAGAATATTTGAAGGACCAGAGATCTTGGACGAAAATGAATATGTGGAATTTGGATGCTAAAATCACTAGGGTGCTAACACTTAGAGTGGCAAGGAAAGCAATAGAGGCTGAACGTGTGAATAATCAAAAATCTTAAACTGAGATAAATAGCCAACCTCAACAACGTGAAAGTATTATGGATGGTAGCTCTACTTCTGAAAGTGAAGATAATTTTTATTTTCATGAGGATTTTAAGCAAGTTGCTACAACTTAAAAAGAAGTGGGGAGCTCCATAAGTGTATGCAAAAGTTTGGTTTCTCACTAAAAATGAGCCTTCATGCACAGCTGGTACACAGAATCTTTGGAAAGTTATATACTACTCAAGATATCTGAGCAATGAGCTGAAATTAGTAGTGGATCCTGTAAGGCAAATGAATGAATTTATGGTCACCCAGGAAACCTGCTGATTGCCAAGATCAACAACAAACGATCTTATGTGAGGAAATTAGGCTTCAGAATAATCATAACGGCCCGAACACTTCCCAATGAAACAACTTGTGATTTTGTCATTCCGCCTCTCAAATTGCACGCAAACGACTGTGTAGAACTGATCAATTGGAAGAAATGTTCACTTACAGAACCTCCACTGACTAAACATATACCCAGTGCAGAAATTGAGAAAATAGCTGAAATAGGTGGTTTTATTGAAAGTAAGCCGTGGACTCTCCCATGCCGTACACAATATGTCGAAGGGGCAGTCTAGATAGTGTCAGAGGCATCCTCATCTGTCTGTGGAACAAAAAGCCACGATGGCTTTATACATAAAAAATTGGCGTCTCGAAAGCTGATGCCAAACTTCAAAAATAAGGCAAAATATAAAGTGTAAGATTGCTATATCACTAAACAGGAGAAAAAAATGCGCCCATATTTGGTTGGAAGGGTGGGTGGGTGCGGAAGGAATTCGAATGCAGCCACCTCCTGGTGGTGAATTCTGGGTTATTCTGACATAATTTTTGCAAAATAAGCAAAGAGCTGTTTTAATCCTTTGACACAGATGGAACATTGAGTCTAATAATGACTTTAATTTTTAAACCATGTTTATTAAAAATTCTGCTTCATAGGGTTAAAATATCAAAATTTCGCCGGCCTAGCGGGGGCTTTAAATATGATACGATATCAAAATTTCTTTTTCACAAACAAAGGGTCTTGCTATGCAACAATTTCCACTACAGGCCGTTAAAATTTTTTATACCTAAAAGAATTTAAAAATAAATAAAAAAAGCATTTTTTACATTTTGGAGAAACTTCAAGGGCCGGGTGGGCCTAAATATAACTTAATTTCAAAAAAAATTCCACAAATAAAAGGTCTTGATATGCAACAATTTCCACTACAGGCAGTTAAAATTTTTGATACGTAAAAAATTAAAAAATAAATAAAAAATGCCTTTTTTTACATTTTTGTAGAAAATTCAAGGGCTGGGTGGGGGCCTAAATATATTTTAATTTTTAAAAAAATTTCAAATATTTGATAGCAATACATAGCTTTTCCCACCACAGGCGATTTCGATTTTTAAAAAAAGTAAAAAACGACCCACCCTAATCCCTTCTTTCATATTCTATGTTAGGTATATAAGCTTATGCATATAATTTCATGAAAATTTTTAGTGAAATAAACTAATGCTCACGAGAACCATACTTTGAATTTAAGGGCAGAAATTTATAACCCTATATATGAGCCCCTATTGTGAACTGCAAAAAAACTACCCACTGTATTGACTTTATGCGTTATAGAAATATTTGTCCCTCAGCTAAAGAGATTGAAAAAGAAGAGTAATCCACATTAACATATGTTTAAAGCTACTATTTTTTCACAGTTTAAACCTCATTTGGCTTTATAGTCACAACATCACTTTCCAATACTAAATGTTAAAACGCCTTTACTAAAGTTCTAATCCAGCTTTAAGGATTTCTAATCAATATTGACGACTACATTTTTCCTATTTTATATTATTCCCGGTTTCAAGAATCATGACTGAAAATTTCTGTAATAATGTAACATTCAAGGCAAGGATATTGCTACTTATAATTGTCTCTGTAAACTATTAACTTCATGCCTGTTAATAATGCACAATAATCTGAGTTTGCGTCAGTGTTTAAATAAGTAAAGAAAATTTAAGGCATACGTGGCGATAATTTATCAATAGACACATACGTGAAAGCTAATTTTGGAATTAGCGAATCAAAATGAGTTTTCTAGGCATTAAAATTTATGTTTATATAATACCCGTTTGCTTAACTTTGGCTAAAATTCATCCCTGGCGAATCTTAGTTGGGGCCAAAATGACAGTAAAAATCAGTTTCTACGAAAAGGATCAAATCCACAGTTTCATGAGAAATGGATCTAATATCAAGACCGATATCACTTGATATCACTCCGTAAGTTACAATACGTTCCTAATATTTCCTGATTTATTCGTAATAAATGTTTTTTCCTAACAAAATTCTGTTACTGGGGGGGGGCTGAAAGAATTATGGACGAAGTGGACATTATGTATCATTCACAAGTTCTGACAACATAAGGGGGAGGCAGAATGTACTCCCACTTTTCTGAAGGTCATTCGTAGGAGAGTGGTAGGGATAGGGCGTTGGGGGAGGTGGCAACACTAAGGACGGATTTTCTAGTAGCCAGCAGACACTATGAGTTGGTCCGGTGAACATCGCGGTTTTGTTATTGAATCGTTCTTTAAAATCAACAATTCGGCGAAATCCTGGTCGAAAAACAGTTCTGCGATGGGTTTCAAATATGAGAGCAAGTGTATGTGCTTTACCAAGGAAACCAAGTGTTCATCCTTTGGACATTGAAACAGCTAGAAATGTGCAACGAGCCCGCTTTTCGTGAGGATGTTTCTGTCATTCCCCCAGAGACGTTCAACAGAGTAATGGAAAACTTTGTGATAATATTTTCTAAAACCTAGTGGAATAAAACTAGATTGTTCAGACTTTTCGATTCTTCCCAGTAAACTTTTATTTAAACCATTTGAAATATGGGAGTCCATTATCATGCCTCTTCTATTTCCTACAGTCAGTCAGACTCATTTAATCCAATTTCTTGATAAAACCTTGTTGCTATCATTTCACGTAATTTCTGTTACAATTTCAAAAATGTCACCAAATTGTTACCATTCGACTCCCAGATATTAGTTTTACCAATTCTGAAGAACATCATTCATTAACCCATTAACTGCCAGATTTTTTTTTAAATATTTTTTTTCAAATAAAGTTATGTTTTTGCATGAACAGAAACGTAGTACAATTAATTCTACGATGTGCAAAGAAAATATTTGATTTTTATTGATTTAAAATTCAATCCCAAATTGGGGATCACGGTGCATTACATGTAAATAATTTCATAAATATTTTATGAGTGCCATGGAATAACATATTCTACATGTAATCCAACATCATACTGTTACACACTGTTTCCGAACATTTTTTTAGAAACCACACATTTTCTCTGTTTTCCATCCAATGTTATTTCTAAATAATGTCCTTTAGGATTTTTTCTCACATCTTATGCAACGCGTTTCTGTGAACTCACACTGTACGATGGTCTTCCACTATTTTTTGGGTCAGACAGAGTGTAAATTTCAATAGAACCTTGCGACTACTCTTCTGAAATTTAATAGGGGTATTTTTTCATTAGCAATGCAGTATATTGTATGAGCATTAGCTACGGCCATATCCACTGCATTAGTGAAAATAGGAAAGTACCACTTCTTGCCTCTAATTTTTATTCTATACTTTTGTATATTCCAGTCAAGCTTTTCAACACCACCCATGTTCTTATTGAAATTTGCAATGACATTAGGCTGCGGAATTAACACTTGTTTTTTCTCAGTTCTAGACCATCTTGGCACACTTCCCAAAGGTAAAACCTCCAAATGATTTGATAGCATCTTAACATTGCTGTTATCTTTCCAGACAAGACGAAATATTCCATTTATTTCATCATATATATAATCGAAAGCCCCGCGAAATTCTTTCTTCATTTCCTTATCTGTATTTATAGGGCATTTATTCATCCTATCATATCTCAACGTTCCTGTCACAGGTATATTTCTCTCTTTTAGATTTTTCATCAAATCAAAACTTGTGAAAAAATTATCGAAATAAAAGCAGTGTTCTTCTGGTTTGTCTATGGTTGCTATCTAATTCAATATTACCCACATCCCTAACCCATTCGTATATTTTTCTAAATCACTACTTAACTTACCTTCATAGATTTCAGCATTATAGCAATATCCGGTCACACCGCAACACATGGCCCATTGCTTGAAACCAAATCGAATGGGCTGGCCTCTTATAAATTGCTTCAGAAAATGATGACCATAATAACGCACCATTTTTTCATCAATACATATATTATACGAAAATACTCCAAATTACATAAGTGTTTTATTTAGCTCATCCAAAACTAGTATCTTCCAGTACGTTGTCATCTATATCGTCTAAATCGGAAACATCATCCGCTCTATTCGGTGGTAACTCAACTATGTCAATAGTACCGTCAAGGTCTTCATCATCTGCCAAATCAAGGGCATTGTCCCAATATTCTGCAAGTTCTCTTAGCGATAAAATTTTTTTGTTGCTCATGATTATCCAAATTGAATAAACTAAACAAGAAACATAATAATGCAAATTATAATAGTACAGTCATTTATCAAAATCGAACCAGGTTGCTCGCACGCAATTCAAAGCAGATAAGACTGTCTAAATGAAACAACTTCTCAGCACAGAGTTCATAACCATCTGCACAAAAAATTATTAAAATTCTTTTGTCCAATGTACGAAAAGGTTGGTTTGGTTTTGTTTTGTTTGTAGCGATATGGTAAATTTTTGCTACACGAATATGTACGAAAAGTATTGCCATCACCTGCGAAACATGTGCGTTTTAGAATCACCTGCTGCCAATACCTGGTGTATCCCCCTCCCCCCCCCCCTCATGCCTATTATTGTCAGTGGATGCATTCCACATTTTCATGGGAAAATGCCCATCTGGAATTTCCAGACCATTGTGGAATTTCCAGAAACGTATTGTACCAGATAACTGCAAAGAAAACGAAAGTTCTATTTATAGTGTAAATAGTTAACCATTTTACATTACAATTACCGTGAGCCCCAAATGGGGATCATTGTATTTTGCCCGTGATCAAGCAATGAAGTAAAAAATTTGCTCAATTTCGATACTATGTTATTCAGAACACATTTGCACCTAACCTCCATAAGAAAAAAATAATTCATTTCAATATAAATTATCAGATATTTACTTAGCAATTAGAGAGATATGGAAAAGCGTCATTCACAAGCAAACTATTGAAAACATTTCCTATATATATATATATATATATATATATATATATATATATATATATATGTGTGTATATATATATATATGTATATATATAATGTATATATATATATATATATATATATATATATATATATATATATATATATATATATATATATATATATATATATATATATATATATATACTAGAAGGTAACCCGTCATTTTGACATGTAAGAATTATAAAAATCAGAAAAATGAAGTATTATCTTAGCTGCTTCCCGATATACCATAGAAAAGAAATTTTGATGTTGAAATTTTTTTTTAATACAGCCAAAGCTTCTTAGAAATTAAAAAAAAAAGGATGAGGAAATATCCTTAATACATTTATTTTTATTTTATTGCTGAGGGTATAAAAGAGAAGTCAAGAATGTTGCAAGGATTTCTTATCAAGCTTCACTAAGGAATAGGGATATTCAATGTAGAAATGGAGGCCTTTATCAACTTATTAATAAGTCCTTAAATTACATTCAAACAGTGAGTAGATTTGTCACCAAAAACCTAAAATGTTCTAATAATTTCTGCAAAATAATTGGAGTAGCATTAGCAGCATTGCAAAGTTTCATTAGTTATTTGATGTTTTAGATTAATGTCATATGGTGTTAAATTCATTCTTAGTAAAAATACATTATCTCCCCAGTTGCATTCAGAAACTATTTATGCAGTGGTGAAGTTAGCATTAAGCCGAGTGACCATTAGGCGAGTGCTTTTGCAAAGTCATTTTTTGATTTCGAAGCAACATCATTATAGCCCTTTTATTAAGCATGTTGCAAACTCCTTGTATTCTAATAATTTCTTTAAATTAATTAAAGTTTAGAAAGTCCTTAAATTACATTCAAATAGCGAGTAGATTTGTCACCAAAAACCTAAAATGTTCTAATAATTTCTGCAAAATAATTGGAGTAGCATTAGCAGCATTGCAAAGTTTCATTAGTTATTTGATGTTTTAGATTAATGTCATATGGTGTTAAATTCATTCTTAGTAAAAATAGATTATCTCCCCAGTTGCATTCAGAAACTATTTCTGCAGTGGTGAAGTAAGCATTGACCCGAGTGACCATTAGGCGAGTGCTTTTGCAAAGACCTTTTTTGATTTCGAAGCAACTTCATTATAGCCCTATTTTTTAAGCATGTTACAAAGTCCTCTTCTTCTTTTTTTTTTTTTTTAATTTCGAAGCAACTTCATTATAGCCCTTTTATTAAGCATGTTGCAAACTCCTTGTGTTCTAATACATTCTTTAAATTAATTAAAGTTTAGAAATGACTTTTTCCACGATTAACGAAAGTTGCAAATTTAAATGTGAAGACATTCTCTTCAGATCTATGTTTATCTTTGCCGCTGAGTATTACACATTGAAGTATTTATTTTTTGCAATCATCTTCAGCCTTAGAAAAAATTAGGATACTGAATGCAGAATAAAGTGCTTTATAAGTAACTATTGGTATTGCATTGTATGTATTCACAACAGTTTAACAGGTTTGTTTTCCGCCAAAGAAATGAAATGTTCCAATCATTTTTACAAAGAAATTATGCAAGTTTTAAGGTGCAGTTGATTAAAAATTTCTGCAACTTTGCATACACTGTTCAATGAAAAAGACCAAAATTTTGTGACATGACTAATGAAAAAAAGCTTTTTAGATTATTGGAATTTACAAATTGCCATTTTGTAGATAGAAATTTTATTTTATTAGCAAGGGATGTATGATTATCGGTGCATTTTTAGTTAGTTTAGAAAACAGTATCAAGAACTACCTCTATTTTTTGAGGGATATATTCTGTAGACATTTCATTTCTTAAAAAAATAATAGTATTTGAATATTTGGTTTAATGAATAAACATTAAAAAATTAAATTTAAAAAAAATCTTTTTTGACAATTTTTGTCTTTGCTGATTGTATCGTAGTCAGGCAACTAAATTGCCAACCCTTTCATCATTGGTCATTTTTTTCCCCCGCAAAGAAGAAAAACTTTCCACAAACGGCATTTGTGTATATTATGCATGTCTGGTTATTTGCTACTAAAAAACAAATCTTTGAACTTTTTTGTAAATTATTAAAATAATATTAACTTCCTTTTACATTTCTTGTAGAATTTTTAAAATACTTCTTTGAAAACAATATTTTGCGTAAAATATCTATTGTCTTTTAGCAAATTTCCTTGTAGTTGACATTCTTAAATTTGAACTTTAATTTGGTGGGGATTTCGAGATCTTGATAGTGCAACATAGAGTTGACCATGTGAGAATACAGGCTCATCAAGATAAATTCCTACATGCTCGAATGTTTGTCCCTGTTATTTATTTATAGTCATGGCATAAGCTGGAATGACTGGAAACTGCCGGCGTTTGAGGATGAATGGCAGATTAATGTCACTTGGTGTTAAATCCATTCTTGGTAAAAATACAATATCTCCCCGGTTGCATTCAGAAACTATTTCTGCAGTGATGAAGTTAGCGTCAAGTCCGGTGACCGTAAGGCGAGTGCCGTTGCAAAGTCCTTGCTTTGGATTCAAATTTCGAAGCAACATGATTATGACTCCTTTTTTCAACATCAACATATGTGGTGGCATACCTGAGGGAGTCTGTTCATGTAGAAATTCTGATGGGTAATTAAGAGAATCATTTGGATCTTCAGATATGATAGAATCTGCACTATAATATAATTGAATTTCTCCTTCGAGTTTTTCAATGATGGCACGATTTATTTCAAGAGTCTTCTTATTTGTTGGAGCTAAAATAACTCTTTTTGCAAGCTCTTCAACTGGCATGTTACACAGTTGTTCACCATAAATGGCTTCAATTAGATTGTTCTCAACAATCATTTGCTCAGGTATTTCAACAGAATTAACTGGTAATCCAAAAATATGAGGAAGATTGCTTAAACCAATGTTCAGTAGCCATGTGTTGTGTTGATTTTGGCCGATGCTACGCATATTTATAGTAAGGCTGAGGTGAGTAAATTTGTTCCAGAGTGGGCTTGATTTTATACAGCTTTCAAGAATATCAGCTGGAGTACATCTTGGGACTACTGGAAGTGTCGGCCTGAAATCGCCTCCAAGTACTATTACTTTTCCTCCAAATGGCCTATCATTGCACATGACTTCACGCAACAATATATCTATACAATGAAGACCATCTTTAGTGAGCATTGTAATTTCATCAATGATAATCAGCACAGCCATTCGTAGATTTTCAGCTTCTGGAGATGTTGTTCGCATTGTTGAAACCGATGTGTCAAGGAGAGGAACTGGTAACTTGAACCCACTATGAACAGTTCGACCACCTTTTAGCAATGTTGCAGCAATGTCAGTCGTTGCAAACGGAAGTGCAATTTTACCTTTTCCTCAAACAAAAGACAACAGTGTTGAATACAGATAAGTTTTTCCAGAACCTCCTGGACCATCCAAGTAAAAATATCTATCATTTTTCTGTATGTTGTCAATTGCTGCAGTAATTTTCATGAATGCAGAAAGTTGTTCGTTATTTAGAGATATTATACATCTTTCAGCTGCCTCTCTTTCGTCAGACTGGTTGAAATCCTGAATTTTGATTGGATTTCCTGTTGGAATAGGTAGACCAGCTGAAGCACATGACAATCCATGTTGTTTGAGAATTTCATTGATGTCATGTAGCGCAAAGTTAAAAGCTACTGTTTCAATATTGATACCCAAATAATCGAGATACATGTTAATATGGTTTTTATTCCAAAGCTCTAATGCATTTGTCGTATTGCAGAAGCAAAGGATAAATGCAAATGATTGCCGCAATTGCTTTGGCATTTGAAATATGGCAGCATCCTGTAAATACAAATCCCACTCTTCATCTGACTCCGTCAAGTGACGATGGAAAGCTGCTTGCTTGAAAGTATCGTAGACAACATTGTCAACCGTTCGCAGAAATTCAAAGCTTATAGCGCCAGGGACATGAAGCAGCAATATGCGGAGATAGAACCTCTCTTCATCTTTTACACTAACATGGTACATCCTTGAGATAATTTTATTACCCCCTCTCTGTATTTTTTGCCAGCTATTATGAATATACACATAGTGATATGGAATATCTGTGTATAACAATGCTTGTGCATCAGTATCTCTGTTATTTAACTCAAACCATGACTCAAGCTTTGTTCGTGATGATCGTGCAGCTTGCAAGGCTTCTACTTCATGACCAGCAGTAAATATAAGGCGTTGCTGGTTTGGGAGGTGTACTGGCAGTCTCATCACTGCATTCGAACGGTCATGCATTTTTGATTCAAGCAATCTCCACATTGCTTCTGGTGCACCTACATATCGAGCATCAATGTAGTTAGCAATTTCATTGATTTGGAGTTGCCCTGCAGTCAGAATCATATTAGCACAGTCAAATCCCTTATAAATATATTTGTAAATATATTTAATTGCACGCATAGAGGTACAAACTTCAACATTAATGTGTGCATTGTATTTAAGCAACAGATATGGATTGTATGGAACCACATATCTACTATCCATTGATCTACCTCTAACTTCAACTGTTACATTTAAGCATCTACGGTACAATGGATAGCCATTAATGTTGATAGTTGTTTCTGTTTGAAGTTGCTTGGGAAACTGCTTTTTACATTTCCCATGTTCCATGCAAGGTGCTCCAAGATTATCAATACCACATGGTCCATGCAACAGGCATTTTGTTACAATTTCATGCAAGCGTGGATTTTGATCAGGCAATGTAATCTCAGCACACACAAATTGATCAATACGCTCAGAAGTTGAAAATTTGTCTTCTACTCGTAGAACAATTAAAATGTGAGCATGCGGCAGTCCTCGTTTTTGGAATTCCACAGTATAAACATGAGCTGTAGCTTTTCCAAAGACACTGTGAACAACCAGATCTTCCACAAGAGATTTTAGTATCAACTTAAAGACTCGTGCCATCAAATCAGGACGGTCATGTGTTTGTTCTCCTGGTCGTAAATTTTCAGTGATTTCTCGCCACTTTGGATTCGCCGTGAATGTTATAAAAAGATCTGGTGCACCAAATTTAGCAAATATGGACATGGCATCAGCACATCGTTCTCTCATATTTCTTGGTGATCCTTCAAATGATGAAGGCAAAATTATTGGAATTCCTGCTCGCATTCCAGCATTTTCATTCCCAATTTCAAGATGATCTGCAAGTCCTTGATAGAGCTCAGTTTTTAACTGCTGCTGATGCATTTTGATGAAATTGAGATTATTTGCTTCTACCTGAAGATATGAATCAACAATCCACTGCTGAGAAAGTTTTCCTGCACTAATTATTGGATTAAATTAATCTCGAATGGCAGTCAAATCAACTTTGTATTGAAGCATTGTAACATTCACTCTGCTGCGATTTGCTTGTGCTTCATCATAAGCTTCACAACTCCAGTTCGGTTGCCAACCTGGCTCGCCGTAGGGAAACAAAATGGGATAAGCCATTGGATCCAAGTTTGGGCTCAAGATATTAATATTAATAAATGGTTGCAAAGGATTTTCTGGATTGAAAGGATAGACACGGATGTCACGTTCAAATGGAGGTTCTCCGTCACTATTCACAAAGACCATGGCAATTTCATTGGCGGTTGGTGCATTGTATCGGCGCTGATCAGAGTGTCGGTCTCGTCGGAACACCATATTTACGATAGGAATATCCGCTCCTGCTTTACTTGCTTCTTGAACTGCTCGAGCTTGAACCTCCCTAATCATGCAGTATGTATTTGTTAGCCGATTGTGCTGCCTGAAAAATCTATCAATCTGATCTAAAACATGCGAGAAGCATTGCTCATTAGCTGGATAAGTAACTCTTATATCAGTAGCTTGAGTACTGTCAATGACATACAGCTGAGCAAACTGGGGAGCTTCGCCATTCAGTGGTTGAATGTGGCTTGTACGATGACAAATTTGACCATGGACTTTGTAAATATAAGGTCCTCTACTATTAAAATCAAGAACTTTTGCTCCCATTGATGCAAATGAAACCGCACTGTTGTATGAGCGAATATTTTCGCAAAAGTTCTTGTGATCAGAATTGCTCGGATCCATAAGCAACTTAAACAAAAAATTGGGGTATGACAACACATTTCCCTCAGCATCTATGGGTTTCTCCAGTTTAACTCTTCCTTTCCGGCAGCAACTTTTAAATTTTCCATCAGGCGGGCGTTCTGCACTGAAATTCTTAGAACTACAAAACTGGCAAATTACGTTTATTGGTCCACAATAGTGTTCATCTATTTCAGCAGTGAAATTAATTTCTCGCCTTTGATGGTCTCGGGATAAGCGATGGGTTTCTGCATTTCTTATTCGGCGTACTCGAGTTTCTTCTGGCGACTCTTGTTGAATCCGAAGACGTTGGGTTGCAGCATTAGTCGCCCGCAATCTATCTCGCGACTCTTGGCTTGGCGTTGCTAGATATCTCCGTTGCCGTTCTCTAGCTTCCCGGCGCTTTTTTTTGAGAGGGACTTTCGTTCTCGTACATTGTTATTATAATAATTAATTATAATACTAATTATAATACTGTTATAATATAACTTAAATTTGAAATACGTTTGCTGATCTCTGAGAATGTAAATCACGTTTTTGGATTGTCAAATCAAAATATTAACTCATGTTGCCAATAGAAAAAGTATATGTAAAATTAATCAAAATATATATACTCGATCAAAATATTAAATATTAAGTTAAAAAATATCCCGAATTATCTAACAATGTTGCATTTAATCCACAACATGTAAAAGCAAACCCTAACATTATTTTTTATTTATTTAGTTTTTCATGCAATTGGAGTAGTAGACTGCCATCCATTTTTTTACAGTTCACTACGCGATTCATTCACATTCAAGTTTATTTACTTTCAGAATTCATCGCAAAAGTAAACAGATTTTTAAAAACTGTTAAATATACAGCTAAAAACATCCAATTTTTTTAGTTCTGAATGTGTTATAGAAAAATACACTGAACAAACGTGATTTGATGAAGAAGATATTTGTTTTTAGGTAAGAAAAAATTCTAATCCACATCTGAAATTGAAATTAAGCCTAACGGGCGGTTTGTTTACTGAGGGCTTCAATTGAAAGATGACTACAGCCCGGAAGTGTTATACAGAGACAACGGCTATTATATATAGGATGTATATATATATATATGTGTATATATATATATATATATATATATATATATATATATATATTAATCAAACTGAAAAGTTTAACTGTGTACATTATGAGTGGACAATGATTCAAACACTTAACTTTAAAAATAAACGAAAAGTCAGAAATTAGGGGGAAAGTAACGTTAAAAATATTCGTGATCCCCAAATGGGGCTCACGAAGATCCAAAATCGATAATTAGTCTAACAGTGGTGGTTAAGACCATTTATTTTACTTACATAAATACAATGCCATACTGCACATAAGAGAAAATACAAACAGTTTTAAACTTATGAATAAATTTAGCTACTGCAAAAAAATTTAAAATGAAAGTCTCTGTGTTGAAATCTAGTTATACTACACATACAGACTTAAAATATAATATTTGGTTATGATATACTATCAACAAAATTACACGCTAAGATGGAATTAAAAGAATATTGTTTTGAATTTGTATGTTAGGGGAATTCTAGACTTTTTAAAATGAAATGTTTTCCATTAGCACTAACAGTACTGTATTCTAATAATAATTATTATATTTTAAATTTTGCATCCTCAAATATTTTACCAATCTTACATACTCAAGTGTTGAAAATATTTTTTTTCACTCAAACTAGCATGACTTTCCTAATTAACGAAAAACATTACGTTACTGGAATTCAATTGCCTATTCTGTGCACAAAATAAATCTAAAATTTTGCTTTTCCGTGATATATTGATTGCTGAAGCTGTTATTTAAGAAGATTAACTTTATCATCAAAAGAGAAAATGAAGTGTATACCCTTTCGAAATATAATATTTAAAAAAACCATTCAGTTAATAATATCTTGTATTCCTTGAAGAATATATTTTAGCCTTCAAAGTATTACAATTTTCCTTATTTACGCGAATTGATGTTATGGGACTTCAGTTGCCTGTTCTGTGCATAAAACAAGTCTCAGATTTTACCCGTCGGGGATATATTGATTGCTGAAAATATTATTTAATAAGAGTAACTTTAAAGAAAAACTAGAAAATAAAGTTTATGCGCTTCGAAATTTAATATTAAAAAAATTCATTATTTACAAATCTCTTGTTCATCTTGCAATATACACTGCTAAAAAAAATTAGGGGAGCAAGCAGATAGTTAAGAAAAATGTGCGAGACAGCCACGTATTGGCATAAAATAGATAGTACACGCGTATCAATGCGCAATACAGAAAAAAAGACGTAAAAAAATTTCTAATTAAGCTTTAATTCTTTGAAAATATGGAAAAAACATGAAAAGATGATTTAATGCAACAATTTGGTTACATGAAATGATAAAAAAAAGTATTGTTTAGAAATGATGCAAGATTTTTAATATGCCGTGTGGTCTCCTCGAACAGCTAAGACTGCTGCACACCTGTTTTCCATGGATGCGATGATGTTATCGATAAGACTTTGGGGAATACTGTTCCACTCCTCAAAAAGTGCAATCTCCAAATCTCGGAGAGTAAAACGAAGCCTTGGTCTCGCAGCAATGCGTCGCCCGAGCATGTCCCAAACATGCTCGATTGGATTCAGGTCAGGAGAGCACGCTAGCCATTCCATACGCTGTATTGTTTCAGCTTCAAGCCTGTTCTCCACAAGACTAGCTGTATGCGGTCTGGCATTATCATGCTGGAAAACAAAGGAATCTCCAATGGCTGCAGCGTAAGGTATGACATGATGTCTCAGTATCTCGTCTGCATACCTTCGGGCCGTCAACCATTCCGAATGATATGCAGGTCCTTACTTCCACCTATGCTGATTCCACCCCATACCATACCACCAGCTCGTCTGTATTGTGACCTTTCACGAACGAATGTGGGGTTATTTCGAGTGTCCCTTTCCCTCCATACCAAAACACGTCGGGTGTCACACTCCAGACTGAATCGTTACTCGTCTGTAAACAGCACTTGGCTCCAATCATGTTGCTCCCAATCTCGATGTTCAGCAGCCCATCTTCTTCGGGCCGCACGGTGGCGTGAGGTCAACGGAATGCAGACCATTGGCCTACGTGCATAGAGACTTCCCTGATGAAGCCTATCACGTACTGTTTGGCTGGACACCCTTCGTCTTGTTGACAAGAGCAACTATCTTTGCAGCTGAGTAGCATTGTCTGTTCTGTTTCGACGAGCTGTTAACAGTATATACCGGCCATCAGTTGCTTTAGTGGCGCGTGGCCGACCTTGCCCTGGTCGACGTCTAACATTCCCTGTTTCTTGGAATCGATTCCACAGCCTTACAACGACACTTCTTGCGACTCAAACAGCAACCGCGACACTACGTTGTGTTTGCCCTGATTGAAGTCTGCCTATAATACGCCATGCCATGGATTCCGGTAAATCACGTTGTTGAGACATTTTCAAGTCACCTTTTCTCAAAAAGAATAACTGAGCAATCGAATTTCACAGTTAAGGCTGTGAAACAGACGTTTCTGCAACATCCCGATTTCTGCCCTTATGATCTTTTTCTGGTTTTTGACGTCATGAACTTTGATTTGCATATGAAGTTTTCTTCTTCTGTTCCCTGCTAGGCTTTAAATTATGGATGATTTATTTTATGTTACTTATCGGTGTAAGTATTTGCGTAATTTTGTTAAAACCATGTGCTCCCCTAATTGTTTTGAGCAGTGTGTATATATATATATATATATATATATATATATATATATATATATACCCTGAAAATATCACAATTTTCCTTATTAACGCAAAGTGATGTTATGGGAATTCAACTGACTGCTCTACGCACAAAATAAATCTCAAGTTATGCTCGCCCGAAATATAATTTTTTACTAATCGCTTGCATTCCTTGCAGTATGCAGGGTGTTTCTGAAAATTTCACATCATTTTCCGATCTGATAACTTTACCAATGCTTGTTCGAATGACCTAATATTTCAATATGTGTGAAAACAAACAAAATTTAGGTTTCAATATTTTACATAACATTCTTATTTTAGTTTAATTGGCCGCCACGTCCGCCAGACCTGAAGCCTTGTGATTTTTTTTTTCCTCTAGGGGTATTTTAAAGATCTTGTTGATGTGTCCCCGCTTCCTTCAAATGTACGGGAACTCAAGTAGATAATCCCTGCCACTTCGGTAACAGTTACCAATGGCATGCTACAGCGTGTTTCGCAGGAAATTGAATACCACTTTCACGTGTGCCATGGCAGAGGTGGCAAGCATATTGAACATTTGTAAAATTGTTCATGGAATACCACATGCATTTGCATTTCTCATTCATACTTCGCTTAATAAATATCTAATTATTCAACAATAAACCTCTTTGATTTCATCGGATTATAATTGATGGCAAATTTTCTGAAAAATCTTTTATATTATAAACAGAGCACGTTATACAGACACGAGCACGTTACCGATCACGCGTACGGTGGAATAGGCTGCCACCACAAGCTTATAGATGCGAAATTAAAGAATTTGTAAAAAGTACAAAGCTGATATGACAAAAACATAACGTTAATTGTCTAATTTAAAGTCATTATAAGTGATATATACACATTTAAATATCTCCATTTCTATCTCCTGATTTCAAACGTTATTCCTAAATGAGAACCCATCCGAACGCGAGTGAGCAATAAAAATGCAAATTCTTTCCTATCCGAAAATAGCGCATTTGTCTTTATTGTCACGAGCGTATGAAATGTATTCGAAACGAAATAACTGAGGCATTTCGTTCCAACAGTATCATGTTTAAAAGATAGTTTCTTGTGAAAAGATCTCCTCGTGTGTAACAGAAAGACACGAAAGATTCCGAAAGATGTAACTAACTATGGTTATTTACTGCTTTGATAACTTAAGCTACAGAATATAAATCAAAATTCCTACCACAGTATTGTGATAAAAGAAAAGATACATACAACACATTTCAAGAAGTAAGAAAACTCTGAGTTACGGAAGATGAATTAATAAACGAACCCATTTTGAGGGAAAACAAAATAGGGTTACCAAAATTGCGAGGAAGGATTGATAAATCTTTGCAAAATTATAACACAGATCTTATTTTTTTAAACGTTTACACATATTTTTCAGCATAGTCTTCTATAATGTCGATATATTTAGTCCAACTATTTTCAAGCGCTTTTTTTATTTCGACGTTTTCCCAACTCTGCATAATTAGAGCTTATATCATTAACCACTTCGAAATTTGATGCAAAGTACTGCCCTGCAAGAAATATTTTGTCCCTACTAAAACACTAGTAGTTCGAGAGGGACAAATCTGGTGAATATGGAAGAACATTTTCGAAACTTAATTCTAAATGTTTGTTGTTGTTGTTGTTGTTGTTGTTGTTGTTTATAATGCCCCCTGGATGGAAGTTCCAGACCAGGTACAAATAGTATTCGGGTTGAAGCGTGCAGCTGTGGGTTATATAGCACCATAAAGGTCGTTCTTAGCTAGTTGCCACCTCAGTTTTGACCGAGCGATGGATAGTAATCCTCGCAATCGCAAATCATTGAGTATGAGCATTGTCATGAAAAGGGAATACTTTTTTGGCTCAAAATATGACTTTTTTGTCCTAATTTCGCTACTAAAATGATTCAGTAATCCGAAAGTTAATCCGTCCCACCTGAAGACATGCTGCAATCTTGGCCGAAAATGCATGATCGTTCTATGCAGTCCCGCACACACAACAGTCCTGCAGATTCAGAAATTGATTTATGGACATTGAAACCTGCTGGTACTTACTCTATGAGGAGTAAGTCTAGGTGACGAACCCATTTCCCTCTTGGCCTTGAAACGCCTAATTTCCATCATCCTACAACTCCCATAGAGGATACCCTTAGAGAGTCCCGCCATTACCTTAACTCATATGAAGTTCATCACTTTTTTTCTGAGAAGTCGCATACTGGCCATGGTTTTGCCCTTTTCCAAAACGTCAAAATGATCCTACGACGGACACCCCTAAAAACAGTGGCCTTAAAGTTTCCTGCTTATGGGACCTTTTCCGCTTCCTTTCATACAGATTCATCAGTTGCAACCAACTCTTTTGACTGTTTATTCGTTTCTGGTTGCTTGAGATGTATCCCCTTTTCATAAGATGTTACAAAACGACGCAAAAGTTCATCTGCATTGTTTGAAACAGCTCCAAATTATGCTTCGAAATGTTCATTATATTAGGTTTTTGATCGTTTATTGACGAATCCAACATCCACCATGCTTAGAGCTTTCTTGCGTCCAAATATTCATGCAAATTATTATGTACACGCTGTTATGAAATGCTAATAGCCTCAGCAATCATCCGCTTTTTTAATATTTTATCCTTTACGGCAGTATAATGAATTTTTTGATAATTTCTGACATAGGGCCCTTAAAATGGCGATCAGTGTTGAGCATAAATTGTACCGTAATTTCCAATGCAATGTGGTTCTTGCAATAGCATCTGATCAGTCAAAATCTATAGTAAGTAGTATAAATTTCATCTACTTTGGTAAATCGTTTTAGAGGATTTTTTATTCTCGAAATTATGTATTTCTTTATCATTCTTCAACAAAGGGTAGCGTGATGTTAAAAAATAATAATGCAGGAAGGAATTTAAATGAAAAAAGATGATATGAGAGCGTGTTTTATAACCATGGGATTTGCTACCATTACATCTATGAGAATGCAATCTCATTCTTATATAAGCAGACACAAATAAGAGTAGGAGCTAAAAAGACGGGAGACCGGTTAAAGTTCTCATACGAGGTGAATTCTTTATCCTATATGTTAGAACAATAGACCAACCCTTATTTTACAAGCATTTACTTTCGGAAAGAAAAATAAAACTCTATGGTGTATTACATTGAGGCGAAAGTCTAAGCTGTCTCTCTCTCACACACACGCACCCATATTAAAAAAAGAAAACTTACAGAAATAGTCTTTACGAGAACCAGCTTAATAAATTCTTCTAAACAATAGAAATTTAGCCATTTCTCAACTGTTATCATAGCTCCCAGGGCCAAATTATAAATTCCCGTCCTGATTTTCGATCGTACAGGGTGCAGAATGAACTCTGATAATGGACATTGATAAAGGTTTTTGTCAGGATACTGGTAAGGGAGTCGTTGGTGTATGTCTGCGCGGGAGGAAGCAACGATTTCGGATGATTTCCTAGTTGTCAGTAGGCACCATGAGTTGGTCCGGTGAACAACGAGGTCTCATTATTGAGGCGTTCTTTTAAAATAACGATTCTGCAAATGCCATACAGAGGGAATTTACGGCGCGCTTTGAGTTCTATGTAACTGGTGCATTTCTTGATCGGAAAAGAAACCTGCGGTTGGTTTCACACGTGACAGCAAGTAGGCATTGCCAAGGAAATCAAGTGGTTGTCCTCGGAACATTAGAACACCTGAAAACGTGCAATGAGTCCGTGAAATCGGTTTTCGTGCGGAAGTTGCCGCCATTGCGTCAGCGATGGCCGACAGAATGATGGAAAATTGTAGAAAACGGCTTCTACAGTGGTACACTAATAAATGTTATCGCCTGAGTGATATTATTTTCAAAATCTAGGGGTAAGGAAAAAGATTGTCAGTACTTATTTTTTGTAAATTGTTTCGTTCGTTTTTTATTATTCTTTGAAATGTGAGAGTTCATTCTGTTGAAACCAGTGAATCAATAATAATATATCAATAATATATCAATAATAATAACCAGTAATTTCAATAATAATATCCCAGCATTCTATTTTTTCTCCTGAAGTCAGTCAGAAGTCAATAAATAAATTATTAATAAAATGTAATGTTTTTATCATATCATTCTAAACTGAAATTCTATTAACTTTTTTTTAGGATAAACGTAATTTGATGCCATCCCTTATAAATCTTGTATAGCTGGTTGTAAATGGGAAATAGTGTAGACGATTTTTTACATTTAATTTTAAGATAATTTTAAAAGGATGAGATTTTTGACGCAATATTTTCGATATATTTTGAGATTTCTGCTTCTATATAAATGCCATAAAACCTCTCCGTATCAATATAATCCTTAAAATTTAACCTCAGACAAAATTAATTTATTGTTATAAATGTCTATGTCATTTTAATTGTTGTTAATATATATTTCTTGGAAAACTGAATAAAAAATGTCCAAAAAGATGTTTCAAGAAAGCAAAACCATACATAATTTATGTTACATGTTTATTTAATTTATCTAAAGCAATTTTTTTGTTTTACTAAGACAGAAGTACAATGCAGAAAATTTTGGAGAACACACGAGAAAACTAAAACAGAAAATTCTGTAAGATATAGAAGAACAGCATAATAGTGAATTTTATTACACGTAGGACCAAACTGGACTGAAAGAAATCGTATGATATTCAGTCAGTGCATCAAAAATGTTTCTCATAAATTGCAGAAAGAACTAAGTTAACATATATCGTCAAAAGTTAAGCTAAAATTCCGAAAGTTTAAAGAATAGAAGGAAAATATTGCAGAGTTGTTGAAAGGAAATGCTATCTACAGGGAAAATGCATTCTGCTTTTGGATAACAACCAAACTTCCAAGTCATTATAGATTGGAGGCGAACTGCGCTCTGAAAAATTCTTTATTATAATAAGAACCAATTTTTTTAAAAGTAAACAGGTCTATAGAATACTAACGGTAGCTTTCAATGAGAACTTTATTTTGCGTTTTTACACATATTTGCAAATTTCTATTGGCCATTTGAAAGAAGCTAGAATGAACAAAAGTTAATTGCTGCAATACATAATTTATCAGTATAATCTCGTAAATTTATTTACATACTTCTGCAAAAATCCAATTTAACAATTTCGGTAAATGAAATATATTTATTCAGTAGTTTATTCTAAGCAGCATGTAGGGCCTAAAATGTCAAAAAATGAATTAATTATAAAATTATCATTTCACTAGTCTGATCGCAAAGAAGTATATTTAATTATGCTTTGCTACATTTTTGAAGACGAGCATGAATGATATTATCAAATAAACGTAAAAAAAATAATATTAAAATCATATAGCTGTAATTTAATGTACTTAAGTGCACTTTGAAAATATCATAGAACTTAATAATAAGGTATTAATTTTAAGCTTTTGCCATATCATTAAAAATCAAGCATGCTGTGACATCACGAAGAAAATCATTAATTATTTATAATATTTATCACATTATTTATATATATACAGGTACTTAAATTTAAATAGACAGGTACTTACATTTGCTGAAATTTGTAACTGTATTCGTTACTTTTTCTGTTACATTAACATCTAAAGTACAATTTCCTCGTAAACTGCGGCTGATAATTCGGTGTTGCCTTGATGTTCATATTTTAAATAAGTGTGTAATATCTGTGACGTAAATTAGATTATCTGTTTGCTCAATAAAATAAAATAATACTTAATTTAAATAATTTTTTGAGAAATAACATTTAACCTTTTTAATTGATAGTAGAAAGGAATGCCCTTAGGGCTATTTAATAAAAATTAATTCATTTTTGTTGGTATATATTTATCCATGATAAAATTGTATTCCGTAACTTGGTGTTATTAACTTTCTGCTATATATAAAGATAAATCCATAATAAACATTACGCGATTAAATATGCGATTAAATATTCTTACTACAATTTAATATTTTTACGATTTAATATTTATGTTTTTACTACGATTAAATATTTTTTTTTAAATTTAACTACTTCACAGCCTTTGGCACAATGCCTATTAAATTGTCGCCGTCGAATCAAAGCATTACATGTAAAACTTAATTTCCTCGCCAAATGTGGCTGATAGTTAAATGGGGCTGATAGTTCAGTATTTTAAGAAATTTTCTAATGTCTAAGACCTGCAGCAGCTTATATGTATGCTGGGAAAATCTATTACGTAAGATATGTAATGACAGTATCTCAAAAGTCGTAATCGAATGGAAAACTTTTGAAAATTATCTTTCCTTAGCATTATCTATCCCTAGCAAACAGATATGTACAATAGCAGCTCATTTTTTTGGTAGGGGCATATCTCTTCCGGTATTACGTAAGCTATGCAATAAGAGCATCTCAGAAGTCGTAATGTAATGGAAAGCATTTGAAAATTATCTCTCCCTAACATTATCTATCAGTAGCAAACAGATAGTTACTATATCAGCTTATTTTCTTGCTAGGAATATCTATTTCAATATTATGTAAGCTATGTAATGGCAGTAGCTGAATTGTCGTAATCGAATGGAAAGCTATTAAAAATTATCTTTCATTAGCATTATCTATCCCTAGTCTTTGTGCTCCTTATTAAAGGATCGCTGGCTGTGGAATTATCCCCCTCTAATACGACTGAGCTGAGTTGATATTTTAAATCACTTTATTACGAACAATTTTGACTTCCCAAATGGAGACTAATTCACTACAACCCTTTCTTTCAGAGCGTATTCCGAAGACTGATGAATCACACCCGATTCCGAGATAACGAACGCCTCAGGCGCACAGAAGCAAACCTTATATACAGCTCCTGGCGGTTAAAGCGAAGTTCGCAGGGGCGCGAACACCTAGCAAACAGATAAGAACTATATTAGCCTATTTTTATACTAGGGACATATATCTCCTGGTATTCCATAAGCTATGTACTGAGAGTCTCTCAGAAGTCGTAATCGAATGGACAGCATTTGAAAATTATCTCCCCCTAGCATTATTTATCAGTAGCAAACAGATAGGAACTATGTCAGCTTATTTGTTTGCTAGGGATTAAGTTGGTCTGGAATCTATGGGAAAATTGCAGGTAAATGATAATGTGCACAAAAAATATCAGTTAATTAAATTCTGCTGATTTTTCTCTTTTGCGAAAAATGATAATTTTATGTATCACACTATTCTCTGAACAGTTTCATACCCTTGCTCTAGATTGCAAATAAAGTTGAGGTTAATCTTTGAAATATGGGAATTGAAAACTGCAATTATTCATTTAAAGCATTTTTTGAGAAATAAAATTTAACCTTTACAATTATAAGTAAAAAGAAATACTGTTAGGGATAAAAATGAATTCATTAATAAATATTAATAAAAATAATTCCTTTTTTATTAATATATGTTTATCAATACTGTGAGACTCTCACATAGTGTAAAACAGACTCAATCCTGATTTTGAAAAATCCAGTACATATGTGGCGAGCTTAAGTACGATCGATAGGATCATTAGCCCCTCAATGGGATTTTTACAGTGACCATTGCTAAGTGACACCGCATTTAGAATAGTTAAGCAAAATACCATTAGCACAGGAAGGGAAACGAGGTAAGAAAGGAAGATTTCCGAGCGGACGCGGCAGACAAAAGACGATGAATACTTAACCGCCGGAAAAGGCTATGCCGACAAAGAATGAAAGAAGCGACTCTCGGGAGACGTGAAGAATACTACACGTGGTGCGGTAGAACGTACGAGAATTTTCCAGGGAGAAAAAAAAGGAACGACACAGCACGATGCGGGGGGCATTACAGACTGAACCTTGATGAGGGATTGACGTACGGAGGCAGCGCGGGAAATCTTGCAGACGTGAGGTCTCGTTTGAACTGCATTTTATGAACCCCGCTCTCCGTAATCGATGTTACGAGAGTTCTACGGAACAAGCTCATTTATATTATTATTACTGTATATAGCTTGTATTAAACGAGATGTAAATATAGCCCTTTATCCGTTTCTACATTAATACTACGAGTTACTTATACATCGGGTCATCGACTATCCGGTTTACAAATACTAAAACTTTTTTCTCTAACTTGGTATGATTAACGTTCTGTGTTGTATAAAAGTAGACGCAAACCCATCATAAATATTAAGTATCATATAATAAATTGCTTTTTGATTTATACTACTTTACAGCGTTTATTTCAATGCATACTAAATGGCCACAATGTGTATTAAATTCTCGCCGTCAGAAAAAAGCATATTTAGATTCACCCAATTTGTTTTCTAGCAACAAACATGCGAGCTCCACTTTGCGCACATTTCTGCCTAACACAGCCGCTTATTCAATGTTGTTTTCCATCTCGTTTAACTCAATAGCATCTAAATTACAACAACAAATTTAGCCTCGAGACTCTCGGTATTTATCATACAGCCATTGATACAGATCCAATTTAAGCGTGCGCTCTCCTCGCAGGAAACTTTGAGAAAGAATTGCTGCGATTAATTGCGTTGAGCGTTAAATAAGTGGAGAGGGTTTAAAACGCTTTAAGGAGTTACTATACCGTGTTTCCTTCTAATCTCCGTTTGACCTGGAAGATTATCCGAGCTTGGATATCGCATATTATGAAGTTAATTTGGATATGTACCCCTTATTTGCAAAGACTGAGTCGCCTTTATAATGCGCCCCTATTTAGTTGTATTCACTGCAGTTTAGAATGCATTCAAGAAAAGATTTGTACTGAAATCTAGGCTAAACAATAGAGTATCTAAGATACAACTTTATTTTTATATTTAATAGGGTTGCAACATTCTGTTCAAATTAGCTTTATTAGAGGCAAGATGTTGAAAGATATGCACGTGGCAAAATTTGAGGCTATGATGTAAATTTTGGAGAATTAAATTTTATAGAATCTAAAGTTAGAGGATTCATAAGGATTTATTATTGTAGATTTAATTACTTCTGATCCAATTAATTTAATCTATTAATGTCATTTTTTGCATTTTATATGTTTGAATAATATTCTGCCTATAGGAAGTTGAAGACATAAACTGGATTCTTAAATAAGACAAGTTCTCTCCTATATATGAAATATTTAAGTGTCATTTTACATGGATGTATTATTAAATGAATTAATTCCTACTAATTTTTCCTACAATTTTTATTCATTTATCTATACGTACAACGTGAAGAATAAAGCTATTTCAGAAAAAATAAGCAGTCTATAATTTCCTTAAAATGTTTAGTTTATTTCTCTTCATGAAATACTTTGACTTACGCAAGTAGAAATGGAACTCAGCAAATTTTGTGGCATACAAGAGCAAATCAGAATAGAAAATTTTGTAACCTATATTATTAAAAAGGAACCAGTAAATTGTTTTGCATTTAAGACCAAACTACACTGAAATAAATCAAGTGATACTGAGTTTGTTAATCTAAATTTTTATCACTTAAAATTCAAAGAGAACGAGGCTAACATGTCTTCAAAAGTAACACAAAAATACCGTAAGCATGGATGAAAATATTGCACAGTCTTGTGACAGGATATGCCATCTACAGAGAAAATGCATTCTGATTTTTCATAAGAATGAAACTTTCCAGGGCATTAAAAACACGGAAGCGATCTGAGTTCTGAAAAAATCTTATAAATCAAAATACGGAAAAAAAGGTAAACAGGCCCCATATCCAGATAATTCCGAAGACACGCACAGAGACTTATTCAAAGTTGATTTCTTCCTCATCTCACTCAATAGAATTTAAATTACAACAACAAATTTTCACTGACCACTCTGAATATTTATCATATAGCCATTGATATGCATCCAATTTAAATGTTCTTTCCCCACGCAGGAAATTTTGAGAAAGGATTGCTGCGATTAACTGGCATCAAATGAGTGTATAGGCTTTAACGCTATAATGAGTTACTATATTATGTTTTCTTTTAATCTCTGTTTGACCTGGAAAATTATCCAAGCGTGGTATCACATATTATGAAGTTAATTGGGATTTGTACACACATTCTTGAAGACTGAGTCGGCTTCTCAATGCTTTCTAATTCAGCTGTATTCACTGCAGGTTAGAATGTGTTCGAGAGAAGATTTGTCCTGAAGATTTGTCCAATTTGTCTTGTGTAAGCAATAGAGTTTATTAGATGCAATCCCATATTTATACTAGTTCCATCTTATTGTTGCGTATGTTGTATATTTTAGCTATTGTTGCAATTGTTTTTAAATATTGTAATCTTACGCATGTGGTAAATAAATCTTGTTGATATGAAGTAAGTAATAGGGAATTAAATACAAGTTATAACTATGCTTTAAAATTTCTTTCTCTCTATCTCTCTCTCTCTCTCTCTAGTATATATACATATATATATATATATATATAGAGAGAGAGAGAGAGATATGCATGCATGTTAAACTATATCTAAAACTATGTTTAAAACTATGTCTAAAACTATACATTAGCTATAGTAAAGAAGTAGTTAAAGACGTCAAATTATCTCTAATAATTTATTTTTATAGATTTAAATGCTTCTAGGCCTATAGGTGAAACGAATTTATATTATTATATACATTTATGTGTCTGAATTAAATTACGTGACAAAGAAAGTTTTATGTGAAAGGTATTAATATTGTGGAGTGGTGCTAATGAATATTCCACAAAAAGAATCCTCAATAGAAGGACTGATATGAAATTACACGAATAAATGTTTTGCAAGTTGAACTGTAATAAATTTTAGTACAGAAAATATTTAGGTACACTACTCACGAAATCAAGCTTTAGAATTATACAAGCAGAAACGCAGCTAACCGGATCGACGATACCGCGGACTTAATTCAAATTTGCCGTCTGTGCTAGAATGCATTCGCTTTTACATTGTACTAGAACGATACTGATATCCGCGACTGTGTGAAATCGTCGTCGATGTGATAAAATTTGAGTACGACGACACTACAAAATATATAATTTTTGGAATACATTTAATACTACTGTGCATTTTTGTTACCATTTTATTGCCATATAATTATTCATTATTGGTAATTTTCTCTGGAATATAATATCCAATTTTCTCGTGAAACTTTAATATTTTCAAAAGAGGAACGTTCGTATCTCATGTAATTTTTCATAAAATTTTTTTAGACCGAAATGTAATTAATTTTTTTAGATGATGACTGGTTAGTTTATCGAGGTTCACGGTCGTCATTCCACTGGCTGGGGAATTTCAATAAAAAATAGGTGAAACCATTGAAATTTAACCATGAACATTTGAAACTGTACATACAGAATGCTTACAGTTTGCTTTCGGAAAAAAAATCTTTCATACAGCGTCTAAGAACCTTTTTTTTCTATGAAATAAGAAGTCAAAATTATTTGGCATTTATAAGAGAAGATTGCGTTCAAACATCGATCTAACGCAGTCTTGCAATGAGCAGATATAAATAGACAATTTTACCTATTTCACTGTTTCACGTTTCTTAATGTACAAGAAATAAGTAATGTTTGTAGGATGCAAAATTGTTTGCTTTACATCTTTAAAAATTTACATATTTGCTGTACTACTTCACAACTCTAAATGAATTATTTCGTTTGCTGCTTCGCCTCTCAGCATTATCTTCATAGAAACAAATAAGCAGCCGAAGGCATTACATGGGGTAAAAAGGCATTTTCTACATGGGGTGAAAAATCCCGGGGCTCGCCACTAGATGGCATTCTCAATCAAATTTCCATATAATGTTAGGCTAGTACTGACCTTCAAAAGACCTCCATAAAGTTTCATGGCATATCGGCCATTAATTTACGAGTTGGGGTTGTGTAAGTGACGCTACTTTTGATTTTGTGTTAACAATGGATCAGAAAGAATTTTGAGTTTTAATTAAACACTGTTTTTTGATGACAAAAAATACCGTCCAAACCAAAGAATGGCTCGAAAAGCATTACGGCACATCTGCTTCGTCGAAAAGAACCATTTTCAGATGGTTTAGCAAGTTTAAAAGCTGTCGTAGGAACACCGATGATGATGATTCACGTACTGGACGTCTAATTGATGCAATAACTCCAGAAAACATCAAAAAAGTCCACCGTATTGTTTTGGATTCCCGCAAAGTGAAAGTAAGGGAGATAGCTGACATCGTAAAGATTTCAAACGAATCTCTAAGACATATTTTACATGAGCAATTAAATATGAAAAATCTTTGAGCCAGATTGCTGCCGCATTTTCTAACAATCGATCAAAAACAGCAACGTGTCCATAATTCAGAGCACGTTTTGGAACTATTAAAGGGTAATCGAAACAGATTTTTCCACCGATTCGTAAAAATGGATGAAAAATGGATCAATTACTACACACCTGAGTCAAAAAGGCAGTCTGCAGAGTGGTTGGAAGCTGGCGAAAGCCGCCCAAAGAGACCAAAGATGAAACAATCGTCTGGAAAGGTCTTGGCTAGTATTTTTTGGGATGCGCCTGGCATAATATAAATCGACTATCTTGAGAAAGGATAAACAATCACAGGAGAGTATTATGCAGCATTATTGGGCCGCTTGAAAGATGAAATCAAGATAAAAAGGCTGCATATGGTGAACCAAAAAGTTCTGTTTCACCAAGACAATGCAGTGGCTCACACATCAACGACAACGATGGTAAAATTTAATGAATTAAAATACGAATTGCTTCACCATCCCCCGTATTCTCCAAATCTGGCCCCCAGCGACTATTATTTGTTTCTAAATGGAAGAGATGGCTCCAGGGAAAGAGGTTTTCAACAAATGAAGCTGTCAAATGCAAAACTGGAGCATATTTTGAAGCCCTTGACAAATCGTACTATATGGAAAGTATTTAAATGTTAGAGGACTGTTGGAGTTAGTGTTTAGCTCTTGAACGAAACTATGTTGAAGAATAAAATAAAGTTTTGACAAAAATAAATTATTTTTCTAATTGCTAGTCCCGGGACTTTTCACCCCATGTAGTAGATGCCTGCGGCTGTTGAATACTGAGGTAAAAGGTGTTCCATACAACATCTAGTGTATCTTGTATGGCTGTTATTATAATAAATCTTTGAAGCCCGGTATAAAGGGCTTAAGTCAATAACAGTGATTTGAATATACTAAGTTATTGACATTTATACACCTTAAGAACTATAATTTCGACTTAAGATTTTTCTACAAAGAAATGCAATTTTGTATACAAAATTGATAGACCTAAGCCTTTTACACGAGACAAAAGATTTGTTTAATTTTATCAGTACTAACAAATATTTAAAAATCACAGTTTTTGACTTAGAAGAAGCATTACTCCTGTTTAAGAATGATCATTGAGAAACAAATAATGAAGAGTCAAGTTTATATTGCTAATAAATCGTATTTTTTATTCCAAATTTTTATTCAAATAACGGTGGTACTCTTCATAGACGTTATAAAGAAATTTTTGACGGAACAAAACTAGGTTATCTAGAGTAAATTATGCGGACACAAATAAATATATTTCCTTTTAGGTTAATGTACAAATTCTTGCTTTATCGTCAATTATAGAACGCCTGGTAGAACTTCTCTCCATATGTCTGCAACACCATTGTCGATTTCATATCAATATCCTGAATGACATAATTCTTTGACCTTGAACTTTATTTTCGGAAAGAGAAAGAAATCGAATATCTCTGTTATTGAGGTATGGTACGAAAGAAGAGAACATATATAAGAAAATGGGACCTAGATGACTATCGCTTTGATTTTGAAAAAAAAATAGTAACTAAAAATATAGTATAAATTTAAAGCTAATTTGTATAGTTAATATTTTATGCTATTCTTAAATTTTAATAGCATAATTAATGTTTTAGATTAATATAAAAAACATTAATAACATTAGGAACACTTAATAGTTTTTATTATTTTAGAGTATGCCATATTTTTTATTTATTAAAAACATACTTTTCTGGCAAACTTTAACTTTTCTACTGAATAATGTAGAAAAGTAAATTCCTTTCATAAAAAATGAGAATGAAAAGATTTAAACTTTAGAATTAAAAAAATACTTATTGTAATGAATCTAAAAAAATGCTGGAATTATACATTTATTAAATATTCTCAGAAAATAAAATATTTTTCACTTTTTAAATACTTCATTATTTTATTGCTTTAAATTTTATTTGTGGAAATGAAATTCAAATAAAACAATATAATTACTTGTAACTATACACTTTAAATTATTGAAAAGTTCATTACAGAAGTTTTTTTTCCCTTTCTCTCAAAAACAAATTCAAACTTTAGATGCTTACTTTAAAAATACTTCACCAATTTTTAACTTAAAAGACTTTTTTATAAGGAAATACAATTTTTAAAAAGTCGCATTATGTGTATTAATATGAAATTAAAATATTGAATTAAGAGTTAATTTATTACATGAGTCTATCATACTGTTTCCTTCATCACTTGCAAGCAAAAATTCAAACATAAGAAGATTAAAAAGCTAACTGTAACTTGTTAAAGACAACTCCTCTCTTATATATGACATATATACATGAAATTAGATACGTATGAACCATTGGTATTGTTAATTAAATGAATTTCAAAATATTTAATTTAAGGTATAGATTACTATATATAAAATGTCAGAAAAATTCTTTCATACAAATTAATATATTTCTATAAAAATTAATGAAGTTTTTAATACATTTTACATGTTTAGTAATATCTCTTCATCAAATATTATACCTAACTCAGGCGGAATTGCGACTCAGGAAACTTCGTTGCCAACAAGAGGAAACTAGAACAGGAAATTTTGTGACATATAGAGGCAAATTAGGACAGTGAAAATTGTGACTTGTAGTACAAAAATGGACTGAAAAAATCATGTGATATTCAGTTAGTGCATATGCATTTTTCTCCTAAAATGCAGGCAGAAGGAAATTAACATATAACTTCCAAAGTTACACAATAACACCAAACGTTTAAAGAATAAATAGAGAATATAGCAGAGTTGGTTAAAGGATATGGTTTCTAGTCCAACTTTCCAGCTAATTGGAAGAGAACTGTCTTCTATTAAAATTCTCTATTTCTAGCTGCTGCGCGACCAGTATGGTCGCTTTTAGTTTTATAACTTCTTTTGCAAAATAACTCAACTGAAAGAAACATATGTAAATAATGTTACTATTACCTGTCATCATACGTTGTTAAGTGGTAGTGCGATCTCAGGCAAAAAATTTATAATCATTGCAAAATTCTCTACAAGGCTGATTCTAAAACGTCGTGATTAAAAAAATCTGAATTTCCATTACTTCAGAACAGAGTTAATACTAGAAACCCAACAACAAAGATTTTAAAAATTACATTCCTCTCTGTATGTAATATTTTTCAAAATTAAGATATCTACACTTTATCATTTCATCAAATAAGAAATTGTTAGACAATTTTTTCACTAAAAATGAGTAAAAATTCAGCAAGTACTAAAATATAGTGTCGATTACATCACTCTCTATATGTACTATTGTTCACAATTCAGATATCTACACTTAATCATACCAAATAAAAAATTGCTGGGAAATTTCTTCACTTATAAAATGAAGTAAAAATTCAGCAAGTACTACTAAAATAGACAATTAACCTTTAGCTTACGGGTCCCATTTTTTCCGATTCCCTCTTTAGAACAGGAAATTTGATACCCTCCCTTTGTAAGAACGGCCATTAAGGGGGTTATATATACATATATATATATATATATATATATATATATATATATATATATATATATATATATATATATATATATATATATATATATATATATATATATATATATATATATATATATATATTTATTCTGGGGCCTATTTCCTTGGGATACATGCTATCCCACCCCGTAAGGAAAAGGTTAACTCTTACTTACTATTAAGATATTATAATGCGATTATTAATATTTCACTATATTCCTCACACTTCTTGATATACACAGTTGAGTGTTTCAGATATAGGACATACTACAGTGAAAGAATTGAAAGAACAGACTCTAGAGAAACCTATATACAACTGTCCATGACTAAACACTGGATTTGATAGGTTTAAACATATTTTGTGAAATGTTTGTCCTCTTACATACATTTGGAAAAACCGATGGAACAAAAGAATAAATTATCTCGTGAATAAATTAAAAATATTCACGTATAAAATGCAGCAATTAAATTGTACCAAATTACGTGCTGTTGTCCAGACACTACACACACGCGGTTGGCCAATAATGTTTACATCTGGTAGTTGCAGCCGTTGCCATTCGGAGTGTAGAAATATCGTCGATTTTTGCGCCGCATACCTACACGTTTTATATATATATAGATAATAAGAACCAAAATATTTTTTTAAAGCAAGAAGGTCTCTAGAATATAAACGCTAGTTTTCAATGAGATTTTTTTACGTTTTAACAGATATTTGAAAATATCTATAGGCCTTTTAAATCCTTGACGCTAGAAATGATCTAAACTTACTTGCTAAAATACATGGTTAATCAGTATAATTTCCTAAAATTCTTTAAATATATCTGCGAAAAATTAATTTAACATTTTCATTAAATGAAATATATTTATTCTGTACCTTACTCAAAGCAAAATGCAAAGACCAATATGTCATAAACGGAGTTAAACATACAATTTTTATTTATCTAATCTGATAGCAAAGAAGTTTATTTGTTGTAAGATTTTTGATAATGTGCAGGAATGATATTATAAAATAAATATAATAAGAATAACAGATAAATTTAATATTAAGACCAGAAAACTGTAATTTAATATACCGAAGTGCACTTGTAAAATATTATAGATAAAAAGCCTAAGGCAATACTTTTAAGATTTCGCCAGATCATTTAAAATTAAGCGTGTTGTGATAAGATGAAAAAAATCATGATATATATATATATATATATATATATATATATATATATATTGGGTGATCCAAAAGTCATAAAGAACGTAATAAGTCAATGTTGTGGAAAATATAGACAGTAGCACCAGCGGTTTTCATAGAAATCCAAAGTACTTCTGTGCAATCCAAAATCCAAAGGTGGTGCTTTTGTTGTTTCAGTAGTTTATACAGTTCGCAATGCACCTAGGTTTACAAATATTCAGTGTAAAGGCCTTCATTCATAAGAATGGTCGTCAGACGAGGCACGACATCGAAGATGGTTTTCAACTGTAATTCCTCTCACATGATGGCTAAAAGCTTCTTTAAACACAGACAACGACGTTCGTCGTGTTCAGTACGCTTGAGACTTCAAGTTTTTTCATAATCAAAAGGCAGAAGTAGTAAGGTCTGGAGACATCCTTGACCATTCGTGCTGGAATGACCGATTGAGAACACGGTTATCGCTAAATGTCTATCTCAGAAGATGTTGGACAGGACATGTGATGGGTGGTGGCGCTCCATCTTTTAAGAATGTTAAAGTACGGAGTGATTGCCGCTCTTGCAAAAAGTGCATGAGGCTGTATCTTAAAAGCACTTCATAACGCTTGTCTGTGACAGAAAATGTTCCGAGTCTACAGGCAGGCGGATATATTTATATATCCCTAGCAAACAGGTAAGTACTATTGGAGTTTATTTGTTTGCTAGGGACATATCTCCTACGGTATTTCGTAATATGTATAATGAGAGTTTCCCAGAATTCGGAATCGGATTGAAAGCTTTTAAAAACTATTTGTACCTAGCAATATCGATCCCTAGTATTATCTGTCACTAGCGAATAGATAAAAACAGTAGCATCTTATCTATTTGCTAGGAACATATGTCTTTCCTATTTTCGGAGGCTATGTAATAATAGGCTCTGAGATGTCGTAATCGGTTGGGATTCTTTAAAAAATTACAGATAAAAGAGAATGGGCACAAAAATAGAATTAACTAAAAATCTACTGATTTATCTATTTTACTATAAATGATAAATTTATGTGCCACACTACTCTCTGAAAACATACTTTTATACACTTGTCTAGGAAAAAAATAAGGTTGCGGTTAACTTTTGAAATATGCGAATTGAAAACATTAATGCTCATTTTAAAGCATTTTTTGAAAGAAAAAAATTAACCATTTTAACTAATTTTAAAAATTAATGACCTTAGGGATAATTGATAAACTTTATCAACACCTTTTTATTCCATTATATATTTACCAATACTTAAACCGTATTCCGTAACTTCGCATTATCAGCGTTTTGCGATATATAAAAAGAAGATAAATTCATCAAAAGCATTGCATATCATAATATGAATTTCTTTTTTTTATTTAACTGCTTCCCAGCCTTTGACTAGATGCGTAATAAACTGCCTCTGTCTCATCAAATTGTATTGAGATTAATTCAGTTTGCTTTCTCTCAACAAACATATGAGTTCCACTCGTAACTCATATCGATATTTAAAACAGCTTCTTATTCACGTCGTTTTAAACGTCGTTTCTCTCAATAACATCAAAAATAATACAAATTTGTTCTCATTACTCTAAGCATACATAATACAGCCTTTCATTCACTTTGCTTTCGCTCAACAAACATGCGAGGTCCACTCGGAACTCAAAATGAAGTTTAAAACAGATGCTTATTCAATGTTGTTTTCCACCTCGTTTCACTAAATAACATCAAAAATACAACCACAAATTTATTCTCATTACTCTGAGTACACATCATACAGCCATTCATTCAGTTTGCTTTCGCTCGAGAAACATGCGAGTTCCACTCGAAACTCAACCGAAGTTTAACACAGCTGCTTATTCAATGTTGTTTTCCACCTCGTTTCACTGAATAACATCAAAAATACAACCATAAATTTATTCTCATTACTGTGAGTACACATCATACAGCCATCCATTCAGTTCGTTTTCGCTCAACAAGCTTGCGAATTCATCTCGGAAATCAAACCGAAGTTTAACACAGCTACTTATTAAATGTCGTTTTCCGCCTCGTTTCACTCCATAACATCAAAAATACAACCCCACATTTATTCTCATTACTCTAAGTATACATCACACAGCCATTGACATGAATCCTATTTAAGCACGCCTTACACTAGCAGGAAATTTTGAGAAAGTTTTGCTGCGATTAACTGCGATGAGCGTCAAATGTGTGGAGAGGCTTTTACGCTTTAAGGAGTTACTATATCGTGTTTCCTTCTAATCACCGTTTGACCTGGACGATTATCCGAGCGTGGATATCGCATATTACAAAGTTAATTGGGATATGTACCCCGCATTTGCGAAGACTGAGTCGGCTTCATAATGTGCCCCTATTTAGTTGTATTCACTGCAGTTTAAAATGTATTCAAGAAAGGATTTGTTCCGAAATCTAGGCTGAATAATAGAGTATCTAACATAAGACACCATTATTATATTTAATAAGATTTGAGACATTCTTTCCAAATTAGCTTTATTAGGAACAAGATGTGGAAAGATATATGCACGTGGCAAATGTCGAGGATATGAGGTAAATTTTTGTAGAATTAAATTGCATACAATCTGAAGTTAGACTATGCGCAAGGATATATGATTGCAGATTTAATTACTTTTGCCCCAAGACACATAAAATAATTATATTATTATTGCATTTTAAATGTTTGAAATATATTATATAACTATGAAGGAGAAAAGATAAACTAAATTCTTCAAGAAGACAATTCTTGTCCTACATGGGTAATGCTCAAATGCCATCTATATATATATATAACAGTTTCGTAACTTACTGACTGACTGACATATAACGCTCAGACCAAACCGCTGGACCTAAGGGCAGACATTTTTTATGGCGATTCTTCTTATAGTGTAGGGTACACTAAGAAAGATTTTTTAAAAGTTCTTACATTTTTTTAATTAATTTTTTAAGCTGTTTTAGTAACTTTATTTAAGTTTGCATTTAAAATAATAACTTGAGGATTAAAAAATTTATATCATGAGAAATATCATATAAATTCCCTTGAAATAAAATCTTTCTCGAATCTTTACCTTCATTTTCTGATTTTTGGTGAATTTTTAAAGATTTATTTTTAGAATTTAAAATTATTTTTTAGGTGCTGATCACGTGATTTCTTTTCTGCTACTTTAAAGTAATTTACCGTCACGTGCACAAATATTAAAATACAGTAAAAGATATGTTCCTCAAACTGTAGTATATTAACTGTACTATATTTTTTAGTATGTTCTATTAGATTTAATTTGAATATTTTCTTCTACATTATTTTATCTATAAAAATATCCCTCACGATATTTTTATAAATGTATTTATAGTTTTTTTATATCAATTGCATTAATCGTTGTATTTATTATAAATAAATATATATATATATATATATATATATATATATACATATATATTTGCATTAATTGACCTTTGTATATAATTTGAATGTACTCCGTAAGGAAGCGCGGGTTTTCAGCTAGAGTTAAATAGATGTAGTGCTGATATTTTTGAATAAATCACTTCTAAATATTTCAATTCTTAGTAATATATTTTTTTCCCAATGCGGCAGAAGGTATCTTGTACAATATCCTTACCGCCATAGTACACCGAAGTTTTGCTAGCCATGTTATTATGGGGCACAGTATAGACGAACTAGCATTACCCCCTATGAAGGGACGACACAAACGGAGGCTTTTAGTGGCGCAACGCCGAGATTCGATCCAAGCACCCTCAGCACCAAAAACTAGCGCGCTGTACCATAGGACCGCCACAAGCCTCTTGATTATACATTATTTTGTAAAATGTGTAGAAAAGAAATTTCATATTATGAGCAGTTTGTAATTTAGTTTGAATGTTGAATTTATTTCTTGACATAAAATATTTTGTCTTACTGAGACGAAATGCGAAATCAAGAAAAGCTGTGATATTCAAGAGCAAAATTGAATAAAATATTTTGTGGCATGCAGAAACAAACTAGAACAGAAAATAATTTTGGCATGTAAGACAAAACTACACTGAAAAAATCGTGTGATATTGTGTCTGTGCATCTTAATTTTTCTTCTAAAATGCAGACAGAACAAAGTTAAAATAAACAGAGTCTATCCAGAAAGTAATAAGTCTGATTCCATAAAATTTGATTATTTGAAGGAAATTTTACAGACACTTAATATTCATCAAAATAGCCTCCATCTGCATTAATACACCTTTGCCAACGGCTGTGCCATCCATTGATTCTGGCCTGAAAGTCTTCAACTGGGATGCGCTTCAGAACTCTCGTTACCTTTTTCTGCAAGTTCTCCAGATTGTCAAAAGGATGACCTTTTAAGCTGGATTTTAACCGAGGGAATAGAAAAATGACCATCGGTGACAGATCGGGGCTGTACGGTGGTTGAGGGCAGCGCTGGGTAGTTTTTTTTTTGGCTAGGAAATGAGTCATTTTAAAGGATGTGTGGACAGGAGCATTATCGTGGTGCATAATCCAATTGTTTGTGAGCTCCGGCCGGACGCGCGAGATTCGATTCCTCAACATTTGAAGCATTTCTTAGGAAAAGTCTATATTAACTGTCTGTCCGGATGGCCCTAACTATTTGTGCACTATTCCCTTGGACGACCAGAGTCCAAAAGCGCTTTCATTTTAGACACATTATCTGAAATTCAAGAAATTGATGGACGCCCAGCGCGTTGTTAGTCATCGACGTCAATGCTTCCGACTTTGAAGACTTTTTGCCACCTAAACACTTGAGTCTTGGACAAAGAATACTTCCCGTAGGCTTCTTGTAACATTGCAAGTATCTCAGCGATTTTTTTAGTTATACATAAAACTTTATGGCATATCGCTGCTCGACACTTCGCCGCATTCTGAAAACCTAACGCCACTTACAAAGAGATGTCTGCTTCACGAGAAATCCGTTCGCTGCAAAGACCAAATGACTTCCACCAGACTTTGTAGATGACAGCTCTCACTAGCCGAACCATTCGCAAACTCCGCCCCTTTTTTGGCCTTCTGCTTGGCGCGTAAAATTCAGTCTCATTACTTTCTGGATAGACCCTGTATCATCAAAAGTCGTTTGAAAATACTGAAAAGTTGAAGTAAAGATGAAAACTTTGCAAAGTCTAAGAAATTATATGCTCACAACATGGATAACAATCAAACTTTCGGGGTCATTACAGATTAGAAGATAGCAGCGTTCTGAAAACGTGTTTTATTATAATCGGAACCAAAATTTTGAAAAATGGTAAGCAAGCCAATTCTCAGATCAATTCAAAATGTAACAAAGCTGATTATTCAGTGTTGTTTTCCCCCTCGTTTCACTCAATTGCATCTAAATTACAACCACAAATTTATTCTCACTACTCTGAGTATTTATCATACAGCCATTGATATTCATCCAATTTAGACGCGCTTTCCCCTCGCAGGAAATTTTGAAAAAGGGTTGAAGCGACTAACAGCGATGAGCCTCAAATGAGTGGAGAGGCTTTAACGCTTTAAGGAGTTACCATATCGTGTTTCCCTCTAATCTCCGTTCGACCCGGAAGATTATCCTAGCGTGGATGTCGCATATTATGATTTTAATTGGGATATGTACCGCACGTTCGCAGAGTCTGAGTCCGATTGCACAATTCTCTCCTATTTAGCTATTTTCACTGAAGTTTAGAATGTGTTAAAGAGGATTTGTCCAGAAATCTAGACTAAACAATGCAGTATTTAAGATACGACTCAATTCCTATATTTAATAATATTTCCGACAGTCTTTTCAAATTACCTTTATCAGGGTCAAATGTTGAAGAATTTAAACACGTGTAAAATGTAAAGGATATGAGGTAAATTTCAGAGAATTAACCCTTCAGCGGGCACGCCAATCTTTGGAACACCAGCAGGCGCGCGGGGCACAAAGTGCAATGTCTCTTTCAACCATGATTATTTCTTTTGTAATAAACTTTTTTTCTAATTGAAAATAATAATTCTGCGTTTTATGACAAGGTATAAAATGTTGATAAAATTGAGATATAGTTACAATTAAAGGCCAAAGAATGCAGATACAATCGCTTTATTTCAAATCTGTCCGGTTTATTACATCTAAGAATAACTTGCAAATTGATTCCTATTATGTCCAAAAACCTGAAAAACGATCAGAGAGTCCAGCTTCATGATATGCGGAATCCGTGTAATAGCTGCACTTTTGATTGAACACAGAATTCATGAATTTGTCATATTTTAATCCAGTATAATCGCTGGTTTACAAAAGCTAAATCACGATTAACATTGAATGGAAAGGGATACAAGGGTCAGAAAATCAAATAGGACCTGCATTAGAAAGGGTGTAGGTATAAATAGAAATTGCTTAGAACATTCAAACCTTACATGTAAAAACAAAACATTCAAAATTACGAAAATGTTACACTTTGTACACTGGCGCACCCGCTGAATGGTTAAATTGCATCGAATCTTCAGTTAGACTACACATAATGAATTATTTTTGTAGATTTTTAGGTTTAAAGAAGTAATGTATTTATATTATTATTGCATTTTACATGCTTTAATTATGCTATGTCACAAAGAAAATGAAAATGTAAACTAGTTTCTTCAAGAACAAAATTCTTCTCCTGCGTGTGTCATATTTGAACGTAATTGTACATGGATGTAGAGAGATATTATTGAATAATTAATTCCATTTAATTTAATTTTTGCCATGTTTTTATTAACTCGCTTTCTTATTTGTTTGTGTGGGTGTTTGAACCGTACAAATATTGCAATCAATTTTAACTAACTAGACATTTGAAACTTTTAGAATAGCTCAGAACACGATGACAATGCATTAGTTTAATACTTTTAGCCATCTTTAAGCAGAATTAAATTCATTTTCAGTGAATTTTGTTTTGTAGACTGGTGCAGCCATCTATCGCTCGGTACGGGAACGAAAAGTTAAACGCAAGTTAACTTCCAATTAAATTTTTCTTTCAAGTTGATGGAATAATTGATCAAAAAATTTTTAAAAAGCATCTAATAATACATAGAATTCTCAAGTTTATATGATTGAACAGAAAATTTAAAATCATGGTATATAAAAAGTACTTTTTGTCTGGTAATTATTAGTTATATATTATTCTGAAAAATATGCAAAGTATATAGTCATAAAAAGTAAACAGTTTGTAATTTTTCTTGAAGTTTCTATTTATTTCTCTTCATTAAATATTCTATCTTACTGAAACGGAAATGTAAATCAGGGTTCTTTGTTACGTACATAAGCAAATTTGAATAGAAATTTTTTTGACATATGAAGGCCTTATTTGAATAGTGGTCCAACCCCATGCTTGTTCCTTTTGAGATACGAAGCCTTAAAGTCTAATGAGTGCTTAGAAATGACTGCTGAAGTCTGATTTGTAATGATCTCTGTTGGCAGCAGAAATAAGCTGGAGGTGCACCATTTTTAAAATAAGATATAAATGACTTGTATGAACATGAAAGTGAGGCTAACTCCATTTTTTTAAATAGTGGAGTTGGACCACTATTCAAATAAGGCCTTTATATAAAAGCAAACTAGAAGAGTGAATTTTTGACATGCCGGACCAAGATAAGGTGATAAAAACTCTGAATATTGAGTCTGTGTATCTAAATATTTTCCGCTAAAATGGCAGATAGTAAAAAGTTAACATAAATCACTAAAAGTTCCACGAAAAATTCAGATAGTTTAAAGTACGGATGAAAATATTGAACAGTCGGTGAATGGATATTCTATCTACAGGGAAAATTCCTTCTGATTTTACATTAAGACAAATTTTCTAGGTCATTACAGACTGGAAGCGAACGGCGTTATGAAAAAGTCTTTATTATTATCGAAACCAATTTTTCGTTAAAAAAAAAGGTAAGCATGGACCAATGCACATCTTTTGGAAGTTTCACACAGCTGACTATTCCAGGTTTTTTCCACCTCGTTTCACTCAATAGCATTTAAATTCCAACCACAAATTTATTCTCATTACTCTCGGTATTTATCATACAACTATTGATATGCATCCAGTTTGAGCGCACTTTCCGAGCACAGGAAATTTTGAGAAAGGTTTTGCTACGATTAACTGCGATGAGCATCAACTAAGTGAAGAGGCGTTTAAGGAGTTACTATATGCCGTTTCCTCGTAAACTCCGTTTGTCATGGAACATTATCCGAGCATGGATATCGCATATTATGATGTTAATTGGGATGTGTACCACACATTTGCGAAGATCGATTGAGCTTCCACAATGCGCTCTTATTCAGCTATGATCACTGCAGCTCTTGTGCTCAAGAGAGGATTTGTCCTAAAATCTATAGTAGAGATTAGAGTGTATAGGATGCTACTCCCTATTTATACATGCGACATCATTTTCATTCATTTTAATTTGTTTTTCCAGAGGCGAATGTTATAACATTTACGCATGTGGTAAATGATGATATGAAGTAAAAAACAGCGAATTTTAATTAACAAGACTTAAAAGTCTACCTATATATATATATATATATATATATATATATATATATATATATATATATATATATATATATATATATATATATATATATATATATATATATATATATATATATTTATATTACGGTGTGTCCAAAAATATAATTTTTTTTTCGGAGCGCTTTAGTTGGGAAACGTTATCTATTGTAATAAGAAGAAAAACAGCATGAAAAAAATTAAAATCAGTTTGCATCATCCGTTCGCGTATTTCTCTTAAATTTTGCTCTAAAAACTCTAAAAAATTGCAAAAATCACGATATTTTTGGAATTTTTTTTGTTAGTTAAAACAGTTAAAATAAACACGCTTTAGTTTTTTTATGCTTGTTTTATGGTTTAAATAACCTAAATAAATTAAGTTCTGAACAATAATCTAATTTTTTCCGTTCGCGCAACGTCTTAGAAAAAACAGAAATTTATCAATATTTCGCAATTTTCACTATTCTACTTACTCTTCGCTCGTTTTGCTAGAACAAAACAAACCAGTGCTCACTTGAAATATGTTGAAGTGGTTAAAACTAGATTGAACCGTGGTGTGATCAATCCCTACTCTGACCCACCCCCTCTTCCCATAAACTCGGGCCTCTACTCGCTAAGACGGCCTTCACTTCAGTCTTTTGCTGTATTTTACAAGTGGTACACGCTTTAGTGCTGTGTGTGACGTTTGTGCTGTTAGTCTGTGCGCTGACCAGCTTGCAGTACTGTGCATTTTATTGTGTTATGTCTGTTTGATGTTTATTTTGACAACATTAGCTAATGATGAATGAGTCGCAAACTATAGTCACTAGGAGTGTGATTGCCGACTCTAGACAGGAGTTTTATTGCCCCACATTTGGTGAACCACGAAGTGTCCTCTAAAATAAACTGCCAACATATGATTTTGATCCTAGATGTTTTTTTGAAGAGCTATACAATTTGTCCCTCGTGACAAAAAAAATGCCAGTTTCTCTATAGTAGCCTCTACGGTAGCGAAACAAACCAAATGTTTGTATGATAAATCATCCCTTCCTTCGTGTCTGAATGCCGAATTGTAAAGCTTATTAATGTGCATCACGATTCCTATATTAAGGTAAGGAAGTCATATAAAAGTGAAAAGATAAGCCTTTATTTAAAACTAGGTTAGCAGACTTTAAACTGAAAGCTAGATCACTTTTTGCTGTCGCTGCTTGTAAATGCACGATGACTGTGAACTTTACATGGCAAAAAACAGCAGATGTACGTCAATGTGCAATTCTAATTAAATGCTTATGTGAAAAAAAATTCTGTCCTCGAGTTGAGGTCCATGCTTCTTCAATGGAATTACAATTTGGGGAAAATCGGATCTATTGACAAGACATTTACAAAGAGAACCCATTAACCGCTGGTGTTGCGTTGACGCAACGGTCAAATAAATGCGTATAAAAATTTAGCTATCAAATGAATTTTATGTTAACAGTAGTTTTTGAGTAGGGTTAATAATCGAATTGAAAAATATTTACCTTCAACTGTTCTTTTAATTAATTAACTAGTAAACTTAGGCAGATAGTTAAGCATTTGTGAACGAGAGCTTTTTCCTGGTCTTTTTCACAGAAGAAATATAGGGAGGCAAACGTGAGATTTAGGGGTGATTTATTTTTAGGTAAGGTCAAAGTTTATCAGAACATTCCATAAATCGGATGATTTTGTTTGGGTGGGGGAGGAAGAAAAAACAGGTGTTGCGTTGGCGCAACGTCAGCGGGAAAAGGGTATTCACATGTGTCGCTCGAATCCGTAGAACTTTCCCCCGTTCTGTGGTTATAGAAATGCCTAAAACTAGATACTTGACGTTTAAAGAAGTTCTTCAAAGAATTTTCGACGAAGATTCAGATAATGATGACGAGAATTAAACTGATATTGTTGTTATTCTACCAGAGACAGCAGAGGCTAGTAATGAAGAAGAAGGAAATGATAATATTTTGAATAGTGACAATGCTGATTTACTATGCGATACTGCTGTCGAAATTGAAGTGTGAGTAAAAAAGAAGTTTTTGCCTCCTAAAAGCAGTACATGTTTTTCGAAAAAAATTAAAAAACAAAAACTGAAGATTTGAAATGGATAAAGAAGGGACCATTGAATATGTCTCAGCCGAAAAATGAAGAAAAAGATCAAATCGGAACTATGAAAAGTATAATTCAAGATAAAAGTAGTGAAGAGATTTTTGATCGTCTCTTTGGCTCAGAGGTTTATTCCCTTCTCGTCGAATAGACACACTCATGTGCCCAACAAAAGAATCACCCCCATTTTTTAGCATCTGAAGCCTACATGAGACGGTTCATTGGAATATTGTTGATGACGGGATATTATTCTTTTCCTCGGGAAGAAATTTACTGATCTCTTGATAAGGACATTCAGCATGCAAAAGCCATTACTGGGAGAAAGTGGACATTTTATTGTCATGTCCGAAGACAGCAGAAGACTGCGTAGTAAACAATGCCATAGCCAGACAATTTATCCATGCAAAGTTTTTCACGTTACTCTACATCGTGATTGTAGTGAAGCTTTTCGTGATAGAAACTGTTTTCTGGATATAATAAGTAATTTTGTAAAGGAAAAATAAGTTAAATCTTTATAATAAATAAATTACCTGTAAAGTGATCATTATCTTTCTGAAGTGTAACAAAGTTAAAAAAAGATTCTCAGTGCTCAAATCAAAGAAAACCCTGCAGAAGATCAGTTGAACTCACTTAATGTCAATACTCTTATTCCGCTGACGTTGCGAGAACGCAACACTCGATTTTTCGAAAGTTAAGACCAGTTTTGTTATTTTATCCATAAATTAACTTTGTATATGTTCAAATGAATAGCCAATATTATCTGTATAAAAAAAAATGCATCCTTTATAGTTTTGGCTGTTAATGGGTTAAATGAGAAGACAAGCGGAAATCTCGCAACCTTCATCAAGCATTGAGTGGCAAAGAAGATCCTAAAATGAGAGAGTTCTCGGACATTGATGAACACAAACATAATTGAAGACTCAGAGTATGAGGAAGATGAATACAAACCAAGTACATCAACTGAAAAGCCCCAATGGCAGATGAGAATTCAACTTAGCGCAACAGCTCTAAACAGTGATCGGTTCGGATTTTCTGATCGGGCAACAGCTCTTATAGAGTCAAATGTTCTGCGAGACATTGGGATGAAAACCAACACAGATTCTTCCAATGTGGTTGATAAGTGTTAAATAAGAAGAGACAAGAGTCTTATTAGGACGGATTTAAAAAATCAGTTCACACCTCCTGAGAAAAGTCGGGGTGTTTTCATTGACGGACGAAAAGATGATACTTTATACGTCGAAAAATTTAATGCCAAGGGATTTCGCAGGAATGTGAAACAACACTATTCCATTATCCAGGAACCTGGATCAACTTATATTGGACATGTATTTCCTTCCTCGAATTCATCAAATGATATAACTCAAAGCATTATTTCTCGTTTGTCTGAACTATCAATATCACTAGAAAATCTAGAAGTAGTAGGATGTGTTGGCACTCTAACCAACCTTGGATGGAAGAACTGTGTCACCCACCGACTAGAAAATCATGTAGGACGCCCGCTACAGTGGAATATATGCATCCTTCATTTTATTGAGCTTTCTTTTTGCCACACTTTTCAACATATTGACGGTCAAACTGCAGGACCTAATTCTTTTATTGGGCCAATCGGGCAGCAGCTCACTTGCTGTGAAAAACACCCTGTGGTTAATTTTAACCCATAGATTGTTTGCTTCGAGATATAGACAGGAATTTGTTGAGCAATGACCAACAGTATTTGTTCGACATTTCAAATGCAACCACCTTGGGACACATCCAGAAGACTTCGCAAATTGGGACTCTGCTCCTTTGTCCCATTCCAGATGGCTAACTGTGGCCAACCGAGTCCTTAGGTTGTATATAAAGTCATCATATCCATCCAAAAACTTAAAATAAATAGTTGGCTTGAAATCATATATGCCTATGTGGTTTGCCATAAAAAAGAACAAATATTTTACTGGCGGACAAAAACATGTCATTCAAGCAATCCAAACATAGCGGTATTTATCCGACGAATTACTTCTAGTTGTCTATCCGGTAATTCGACGAAATACATTTTTTGCGCACAAAGAGAATGTTCTGTTGGCAATGCTTATTGATGAAGGAGAACATATTCGGAAGCTTCGTTACAGAAGGATCTTAAAAGCAAGACAAACCAGTCCCAAAGAAGACTTTTAAAAACTTTGTACCACCGAAGATAAACTTTCAAGCTTCCGATTACATTGAAATTATTGATTGGAATTCTTGTGTGGTGTATCCTACCCCAATGCTCCGGACCCTAAGTGAAGATGATATTAATTCATTCATCAATTCTGACACTATGGCCATCGGAGAAATAATAAAATTTCCCTGTCACACCCAAGCTGTGGATAGGGGCGTTAAAATTGTGACAGAGGCCTCAAATAAAGTATGTGGACATGAAGCTATAGATGGCTATATCGGAACAACACTGAAGTCTAGATCGGTTATGCCTCATTTCTAGAAAAAAACAGACGTTAAATGTGTATAGATATAAAAAAGAAAAAAGTAAAAAACAGAGTAAGCCAAAGAATCCTACTCTGTGGAAAATCTTTGTAAATAGATGTAAATATGATGTAAATGCCACATCAAACAATTGGATGGTTGGTTGGGTGGAATTCAACGTCCAACCACCTCCGCAGGGTGAGTTCTGAGTCGTTTTGTTCTAGCAAATCGAGCGAAGAGTAGCACAGTGAAAATTGTGAAATAGTGATAAATTTCTCTTTTTTCTAAGATGTTGCGCGAACGGAAAAAATTAGATTATTGATCAGAATTTAATTTATTTAGGTTATTTAAACTATAAAATAAGCATAAAATACTAAAGCGTGTTTATTTTAAAAGTTTTAACTAACAGAAAAAAATTACAAAAATATCGTGATTTTTGCAATTTTTCAAAAACTTTAAGAGCGATGCGCGAATGGAAGATGTTAACCGATTTCAATCTTTTTTGCCGTTTTTCTTCTTATTACAATAGGCAACATTTTCACACTAAAGCTTTCCAAAAAAATTTTTTTGTCCCACCGTATTATATATATATATATATATATATATATATATATATATATATATATATATATATATATATATATATATATATATATATATATATATATATATATATATATATTATATATATATATATATATATATATATATATATATATATATGTATATATGTATGTATATATGTATGTATGTATATATATGTATATATATATATATATATATATATATATATATATATATATATATGTGTGTGTGTGTGATGCTAGAATCATAAACTATATTTAATTATAGTAATAAGCATTTAACGGTAATTTTCTATTAAAGTCCTATTTATGTTTTCCGATTCAGGAAGTAGATTTTTTTTTTCTCAGCGAAGAGTTCAGGGTCATCGAATTGCTCCCACGCGCTGAGGAATTTGTCAACAAAATACAGGCGGGCAGTGCCTGACTATGATATCATGTGATGATGCAATGCCGAATGTTCTAGAGAGGCGCTCGGGATGATCCCCCACACTGTTGTATAACGCGCGAGAAAGAAAAAAGCGAAGTTTAGGGATATCTTTCAGCTCACGACAGACGTGCGTCTGTCGTGAGCTGAGGGATGATTGAAATATGCGATTTAGCTGAGTTATTTGGGTATTCACTTAATGCTAATTAATAAAGTTGTTTAAATATTACTTAAGTATTAGTTATTTTACCGGCCTATTAATTCATGACTGCATTTAGAGTAATTTGTTTATTAAAGGGTGCGCGGTGAAGGGCCGTGACACACACACACGCATATATATATATATATATATATATATATATATATATATATATATATATATATATATATATATATATATATATATATATATATATATATATACATATATATATATATATATATATATATATATATATATATATATATATATATATATATATATATATATATATATATGTGTGTGTGTGTGTGTGTGTGTTAGTTAAATTATGCCTAATACTCTACCTAACCACGGTTGAGAAGTAGTTATAGAAGGTAAACTATCGCTAATAATTTATTTTTGTAGATTTCAAAACTCCTGGGCCAATAGATATAACGTATTTCTATTACTATTTCATTTTATATGTATGAGTAAAATTACGTTTAAAGAAATTGCTCTGGTAGGTAGTAGTAGTTTTGTTCAATTGTACCCATGAATATTCCACACATAGAAGCCACGTCAGAAGGGCCGGTCTTAAATTATATGAATAAATGTTGCATGGGTAAAACCGTAATGAATATTATTACAGAAATTATTTGCACTATTTACGAAATCTAGCTTTATAAATTACAGACAGGGACTCTCTTAATGACAGGAGTGACTTTATCATGGATTCGATTGAAACCTATCGTCCGATCTGGAATGCTTTCGCTTTACATTATGCTAGAACGATACCGATATTCGTGATTGGGCAAAATCGACGTCGATATGACAAAATTTGCTTACGACGACGCTAGAAAGTATGTAATTTTCGAAATGCATGTAATAGTGCCTCCCATTTTTTTTTCTTAGTACGTATTTATTGAACTGTGTTGTTTTTCTCTGGACTAGACTATCTCCTTTTCTCGTGAAACTTTCATATTTTCAAAAGACAAACATTTATATCACACATAGCGTAAAATGTTTTTTAGACTGGATTGCATCAAAATTTTTTCGTTAACAAATTATTATTTATACCTGATTTGCTGTAAGAGGGTTTAACAGAGTTTCAGTTAAAAGTAATTAATGAAACCACTGAAAATTTTACATACAGAATATTAACAATTTACTCTTAGAAAATAAAACCATCTTAGATGCAGCTACCGAGAGTTTGTTTTTTTTCTATGTAAAAGGAAGTTAAAAATATTTGGTCTCTAGAGCAGAAATATTACGTTCGAACATCATTAGAATGAGCTGGTATGAATAAACAATGTTACATAGTTTTCTTTTTCACGTTTATTAATGTACAGGGGATATGTAATTTTTACCATTTGTAAAATTTTGCATTTTACACATTTCGAACCTTAAAAATTTACAGCTATTCTCAAAAACTCTAAGTGAATTATTTGTTTTTTTCTGTTTCTCACCTCAGCATTATCTTCATAGAAATAAATGAACATCCACAGACTTAGATGTCTGCAGATTATTGAATGCTGAGATAGAACTTGTTCCAAACAAGGTCCAGTGGATATTAGATCACTGTAATTATTATAAATATAACTCCTGTTTTTAAGCATGTTCATTGAGAAATTAATAATGAACAGACAAATTTATATTACTGATAGAAAGTATATTTTATTCCAAATTTTTATTCAAACAAAGGGTTCTGCTGTTCACAGATGTTATAAAGCTCTTTTCAATGAAAATAAATTAGTTTATCGAGAATAAATCAGGCGGGCACTATTTTATATACTTCCTGCCAGATTTATGTACAAATTCTAGCTTTATCGTCAATTTTAGAACCCCTCCTGGTAGAACTTCACAGGGCGCAGAGGCACAGTTGGCAAGGGTAGCGGGTTAGTGATCTGAAAATCACTAGTTCGATGCCTTCGCTGACAAAATCCACTGCCGTGTACACTAATGGCGAATGGTGCAAGTAAAAAATCTGTCATGGCTGCAATGTCCTCCAAGTTCACAAAATTATCTCTGGATGCACGGCGTCAAGTGTTCTGGTCTCGTCACTTGACTCGGTTCCAAAATTGCCTGAATGGTTCTTTGGCCAAGTCGGACTCCGACCCTTATGGAGCCAGTGAAAACAGGAGACGCACTTTCATCGCCCATAGCCTTCTGAACTTGATGTGATATTGATGTCGGTCAAGTGGCATAGAGAAAAACAACAGAACTTCACTCCGTATGTCTGGAGCACTGCTGTCGATTTGATCTCAGTGCCCTGAAAGACAATATTTTTCTAACTTGGCGTTTAGTTCCAAAAAGAGAAAGGAATCGTACGATATCTCTGAAATGGAGATATCGTACGAAAGAAGAGATATTATATAACAAAACGAGGTGAGATTTGGATGGCTGTCGTTTAGGTTTTTTTTAAAAAAATATTAAATATAAGGCATGATTGTGATAGAGAAAAAATAGGAGATTATATCTTATTTGTAAAAAAACGTAGAATTAAAGAAATAAAGAAACTTAAAAGCTAATGTTTATTGTTGAGATTTTATGCAATTTTTATATTTTGATAGTATAATCAATATTTTAGAACAATATAAAATAAAATATTAATAACATTTAACACGGTTAGCAGTTTTTAGTATTCAAAAGTAAAAATATGTCATACTCACTATTCTTCGTTATGATGTAAAAAAGAAAATTTCTTACCTATTTAAAAATGTATAGACTTAAGTAAAAATAATTAAATTTGGGATTTTTGTAAAAAAATACTTATTATGAGGATTTTTAAAATACTGGAATTTTGCGTCCATTAAATTGTCTCAGAATAAGATATTTTTTACTTTTAAAATACTTCGTCGTTTGGCTAATTTACATGGTTTTTGAGGAAATAAAATGAAAATAAATTAGTCGAATTATTTGTAATGATACATGTTAAATCATTAAATTAAAAATTAGCTTATTACAGGAGTTTATTTTACTGCTCTCTTTTTCACAGAGACAAATTGAAACGTAAGCAGATTACTTTAAAATTATTGCTTTAGTTTTTAACTTTAAATACTTTTTTATTTGGAATGCAATTTTTAAATGCCGAATTATTTGTATTGATATGAAATGAAAGAAAATTTAATTAAAATTTAATTTATTACCGGAGTTTACCATAGTGCTTTCATCGTCACTAGAAACAATAAATTCAAACGGAAGAAGAATAAAAAAACAACCTTACATTTTCGAAAATAGAATTCGAAAAACATTTCTTTTTCTTACATGCATGTAATATTTATTTTCCTTTTCATATAAATGCTCTTTTGATATTCTTTATGGAATGAATTCCGAAAGATTTGATTTTTTGCGTATAGATTTTTATCTAAAAATTGTAAAAAAATTATGTTTCTTAAAAATTAATCAGTTTATTATACATTTTACATGTTTATTAATTTCTCATCATCAAATATTGTATCATATTCACACGGATCCGCTACTCAAAAAATTTGTGGCCAACACGAGCAAACCAGAATAGAAGATTTTGTGACACATAAAATAAAATTAGAACAGTGAATTTTGTGAAATGTAGGACAAAACGGGACAGCAAACCATAGTATGATATACAATCAGCTCATTAAAATTGTTCTCCTAAAATGCAGACAGAAATCAGTTAATATATATTGTCAAGAAATGCTCTAAAATACAAAAAAAATAAAAGAATAGATTGAAAATATTGCAGGGATAGTGGAATGAAATGCTATCTGCAAGGAAAATATATTTTGTTTTTGCATAACAACCAAATTTTTCAGGTCATTAAAGATTGGAAGCGAACTGCATTCTGAAAAAGTCTTTATTATAAAAAAAACCAAAATTTTGATATAAGGAAAGGAAGTCTCTATGAATATGGACCGCATGCTTTAAATGAGAATTTCTTTATCATTTTACAAACATTTGTAAATTTCTATTGGTCTTTTGAGTTCTTGAAGAAAGTTAAAAATGAATTAAAATCACTTGATGATGTAGTATATAATGTATCAGTATAATCTCATGAAATTATTGAAATACGTCTGCGAAATATTAAATTAAAAATTTCATTAAATCAAATATATTTATGCTGCAGCTAATTAAAAGCACATGCTAGTGCCAAAATGTCAAAAAGAGAATTAATTATAAAATTTTCATTTTTTATCAGTCGGAACACAAAGAAGTATATTTAATTACACCTTTTTTAATGTGTCTGAACACGGGTATGAATTAAATTATAAAATAAATATAAAAAATAATTATAAATTTTAATATTAAGATAAGAAAAGAGTAATTTTATATATTTAAGTGCACTTGTAAAATGCCATCTAAAGAAAACAGTGGCTTTAATTTTAAGCTTTCACCATATCATTTAAAATTAAGCGTGTTGTGATAAGATGAAAAAATCATGGAAAAAATATATAAAAAAAATATATTAAAAAAAAAATAAATAAATATATATATATATATATATATATATATATATATATATATATATATATATATATATATATATATATATATATATATTTATATATACACGTTCATCTCACTTCGAGTCAGTCCGGCGTCTACTCGCAAGAGTGCCAAAATACAATTAGCTCAGAGAAGGTTGCCAGAATTGGCGGAGGAAGTTAGTGTGTGGAAAGGCGAGGTAGAGAAAAAAGAGGGGTTACCAGGACAGAGATGAAGCTCAGAATGGGCGATCATAGGCAGTTAGAATTATTATCACACACACACACACACACACACATATATATATATATATGTGTGTGTGTGTGTGTATATATATATATATGTATATATTTATATATATAGATATATATATATATATATATATATATATATATATATATATATATATATATATATATATATATATATATATATATATATATATATATATATATATATATATATATATATATATATATATATATATATATATATATATATATATATATATATGGGGAAAGATTTAATCTATGATAAAGAAAAAATAATACAGACATGAAATGTATTATTAAATAATTATATTTTATGAAACATAATTTTTTTTACATGTTGTGCATAATAATCTAATCATCTATGCCGTAGAAAGAAAATATTTTGAATCCATTAAATAAGCAATATCAATAGTTCATCCATATCAAATCGCATTTAAAATTGCGTCAGAGGGGAATTGTCTTGATGAAATAACGGATATCTTTTTAATTTTCTTGTGTTTGAATTTATGGTTGCACGTGACGAAGGTAACTAAATGATAAACTCGTGTAATTAATTAATCAATAATCCAATACTTTAATTTTGTATAAATACATATAATTCGACTTTTTAAAAATTGTATTTCCACGTAAATTAATTATTTAAAGTTAAAAATTTTTTACGCAAAGTATTATGTAAAGTATTTTTAAAGAAATCATCTTATGTTTGATTTGTCTTTGTGAGAAAGGGAACATTGAAATAAACTCTTGTAAGAAACTAATTTTAAATTCATTAATTTAATTTGTATCCTTACAAAAAATCGAAATTATATTTAAATTGTATTTTCATATGTATTAATTATAGCAATAAAGTAAAGGGGGTCCGGGGCACATATTAAAAAAATTTTATTTATTGAGTTAAAATTTTGAATTCTTATGTGATGGTCAACCATATAATTTGTAAACAAAATCACATCATAAAATTTCTTAAAAAGTTTTCAAAAAATTTTGAAATTTAAAATTTGTAATAAAAGTGGGATAATTTAAAATCTTTATAACTCGAAATATTATTTGTCGAATTTCTAAATTTTTCATTTAATTAAACAGAAATATATATGTTTTAATTTTGATTCAGCTTTTTTTGAAATATTAATTTTTAAAGAAATTACACATTTTTAGATTAAAAATTACAAAAAAATTTATGTAACTCATTTTTAAAAAATCATGTTTTCAAAAGTAAAATTCTTTTTTAAATTTGCTGAATCCAAATTAAAGCTAAATAGTTGAAAAAGACATGTTCCAAGTTTCAACCATTTATCTTTAACCGGTCTTGACTTATAATAATTTAAAGACGAGAAATGGGGAAAAAACCCATCTTTCTGAAAAACGCACTTACAGGTTTAAACAATGCTTGGCTACTATTAGAATGCCGCAAAAAAAATAACAATTTCTCCTGTTCTAATTAAGAAAGAAACATGATTTAAACGTCATTTAAAGCGTAAAAGAACAAATATAATTTTAATCCAATAAAAAAAAATTCGAAAATTCGAACAATTTTGTGTCCTGGACCCCCTTAATCTAAAACATTAATTATGATATTAAAATTTTAAATTGCATAATGTATTAACTGTATAAATTATCTTAAAATTTATACTATTATTTTAGTTACTTAATATTTTTCAAAACCAAAACGTTAGTCATCCAGGTACTATTTTGTTATATATGATCTTTTCTTTCCTACCATATTCCAGTGCTTGTGATCTCTTATGATTTGTTTTCTCTTCCTGAAAAGGATGCCCAAGAATAATGTCATTTAGGGCACTGAGGTGAAAACGATTGTTGTATTGATGACAAACGGTGTTAAGTTCGACCAAGAGGCGTTCAAGATGAGGCTAGTATTCGTACATAAATCTAGCAATAAACATATTAACACGTCCATGGTCAATTTATCCCAGGTAAGTTATTTTAACTTCATTTAAAAGTGCTTTATATTACCTGTGAACTGCAAGATATTTCGGAACATATGCGTAGCATTTTTGCTTTTTGCATTGAGGTGTTGTTTGAATAAAATTTTCATAATGAAAAATAGTTTTTATCAGTGAAATAAAGTGGGCTTTCATTACTTAGTTCAAAGAGCCATACTTAAACAGAATAATAAAATTTACAACAATTACAGTCAAAAAATATCTATTGAACAATGTTTGGACCAAATTCTATCTCACTGTAATCAATAGCCGCATGCCATTAAGTCGTAATGTCTGCGGCTGCTCATTTGGTACTATGAGGTCCTAGCTAAGAGGTGAAAATTCAAACTAAATAATCAACTTACAATTTTTAAGAACTACTGTAATATGAAAATATCAAAATGTGTAAAATAAATAGTTTTGTACAGGGCGAATCTGAAAAAGTGGGCAGAACTTCACGGCATGATAGAACGCAGCTATATGAGCAATATTCGTCATAGAATGTACGGTCCGAACGCAAGCGGTGAGAAGTTAAAAGGTAGTTTTCCACTGTCTCACTTAAAGAATTTACACAAGAATGAGAGGAGATACTTCAGAAAACATTTTATTAACAAGAATATAATTGATGTACATGTTCAAAGAAATTGCTCAAAAGAGCATCCGCCAGCTGTAATACAGGCTTCACACATACGGGATAGGGACTGACGCACATTTGCGAAGACACCAGATATTTCCTGAATATCGCCGGCAACAACGGCGATCCTGGCGACTAGTTCCATATTGGGTTCACTGGGGCACTCGTGGATTAGGCTTTTCATATGGCCCCACAGGAAATACACGAAACAAGAGAGATCCGACGATCTTGGTGACCAAGCTATGGGACCATCTCGACCAATCCATCGCCCTGGGAACGTGGCAACCAAAGTGTTCCCCACATCCAAGCTGAAGTGTGCAGACACACGGTCGTACTAAAAACATATTCTGGACCTGATGTGGGTTGGGATCGGAAGCATCAGCTCCGATATGCAAATGTGCGTCAGTGCCTATCCCGCAGCTGTGAAGTCTGCATTGCAGCTGGCGGAAGATCTTTTCTTTGAGCATGTACATCAATTATATTCCTGTTAATAAAATGTTTTCTGAAGTATGTCCTTTCTGTCTTGTGTTGATTCTTGAAATGTGACAGTAGAAAACTTCCTTTTAACTTCTCACCGCTTGCTTTCCGACTATACATTAAATGACGAATGTTGCTCGTATTGCTGTGTTCTATCACCCCGTAAAGTTTTGCCCACTTTTTCAGATTCACCCTGTATATAGTAAATATTACGTATTTTATGTACATTAATAAACTTAAAACAGTAAAATAGGAAACACTGCTTACTCTTTCCAGCTCATTCTAAAAATGTTCGAATGTAATCTTTCTGCTTCAGAAATTAAGTAATTTTGACTTCTAATATCATAGAAAAAAAACAGATTATCCGCAGTTGTATCTAAGATTTTTTTCTTAGAGTAAATTGTAAGTATTCAAAACAATTTTCAATGGTCTCACCTATTTTTCATTAAATGAGTGCTCACGAATCTTTACGAGAAAAGTGAGTGTTATGATCCCGACAAACTTACCACAGATCAATATATGTAAGTCTCAGTGTTAAAGTGAACCAATTCCATTTTTGTCATGTTTTTATTAACTCTTTTTATTGTTTGTTTGTGCGTGTGTGTGTGTGTGTTTGTCCGGTACAAATCTTGCAATCGATTTTTAACTAACTCCCAGACTGGCTAGGCATTTGAAAATCTTAGAATAGCTCAGAAAACGATGACAATGTATTATTTTAATAATTTTAGCCATCTTTAAGCACAATTGAATTATTTTCCAGTTAATTTTTTGTAGCCTGGTGCAGCCATCTATCGACCGGGACGGGAATGAAAAGTTAAACGCAAGTTAACTTCGAATTAACTTCATTTTCTTTCAAGTTGATGGGATAATTCATCAAAAAAATTTAAAAAGTAATTATTAATACATAGAATTGTCAAGTTTATATGATTCAACAGAAAATTTAAGAACATGGTATATAAAAAGTTATTTTTATCTTGTAATTTTTTATCATCACAAAGTTTGTCAGCATAGAGTAAAAGTGTTATATTTTTCAATTCAATAATTAATTAAGTCCAAAGTATGAATTTTAAGATATTTAAGCAGGAAAAGCAAACGGGAGTCAATGGTTGATCAATACAGTTGTTAAACTTATGAATCGGTTTTCTCAGAACCGAGTATGTGGATTTGATTAATTATAACTCTGAGTTCTCCATTTAGTAAGTAACAAAATAACGTGGCAGTATAAAATGCATTCCGAATATTATATACTTCACAGAGTCGTCGGATACAAATCTTATCACATCGCCGTCTATTTCACCCAGATCCGAATATCGGTGTCGTTCCAGCGCAATGTAAAGGCGAATGAATTCCAGCACATGTGGCCAATTTGAAACAAGTGCGTTGTAGCGCCAGTTCGGTTATTAGCAGCATTTCAGGTAGAAATTTGTTAAGCTGGATCAATAGTTGGTTAATAGCGTAAATATTTTCTGTATTAAAATGTAGTATAGTTTAATTCGAGCAACATTTATTCATGTATAATCTCCAACCAGACCTACTCATTGGGATTTTGTGTGTGGAATAATCATTTGTACCGTTCTACAATCTTAAAATCTTCCCCACAATTTCTTTGTCACGTAATATAAATGAAATATATAAAATGCAATAATTATATAAATAGATTTTATTTGTTGGACCAGGAACATTTAAATGTACAAAAGTAAATTCTTAGGTGTGTATATATATATATATATATATATATATATATATATATATATATATATATATATATATATATATATATATATATATATATATATATAATTCAGGTTATATTCATTTCAATTCTCCACTACTTAATTCATATCCTCAACATTTACAAGGTGCATAAATCTTACAATATTCCCCACTAATAAAGCAAATTGGAAAAGATTGTCACAAATATTATTAAATAAAAACATGGAGTCATTCGTATTTTGCATACTCTATTGTTTACATTTCAAAACAAATCCTTCCTGAAACACATTCTAAACTGCAGTGAATACAGCTAAATAGGAGCGCAGAATGGTGCCGATGCAGTCTTCGCGAATGTGTGGTACATATTCCAATTAACTTCATAATATGCGATATCCACACTCGGGTAATCTTCCAGGTCAAACGGAGATTAGGAGGAAACACGGTATAGTAACTCCTTAAAGCGTTAGAGCCTCTCCACTCATTTGACGCTCATCGCAGTTAATCGCTGCAAACCTTTCTCAAAATTTCCTGCGAGGGGAAAACGCGCTTAAATTGGATGCATATCAATGGCTGTATGATAAATACTCACACTAGTGAGAATAAATTTCTGGTTGTAATTTAGATGCTATTGAGTGAAACGAAGTGGAAAACAACACTGAATAAGCAGCTGTGTTACACTAGTTGAAAATAGAGTTCGTAGGTTTGTTGCGAGAAAGCAATCTGAATGAATCTCCGTAAAGTCCGCTACTAGTTTGTATTGTAAAGCAAAATAGTAAGTATTTTGCTATACAATACATGGTATACAGTTGTATAGCAAAAAATATGTACAAACTATGTGAATACAAATGGGCCCTAAAAATTATATTCTGTCAGTACAGTATATATATATATATATATATATATATATATATATAGTTAGTAAGTATTACATTTGCTGAAGGTAAGTTTCACTTTTATACATTACCAAACGTTAATAATACTGAGCTACGCAAATTTAAGGCGCTACAATTTATAAATTTAAGTTAACAAACAATGGATTTTATTGTATTAAATATCCCTAATATGTTTTCTCTCTTGTTACTTTTTCTTATTAGTACAAAGGTTAATTTTTTTCTAAAAATTGCTTTAAATTAAGCATTAGTGTTGAATTTTCCTATTTCAAGAATATATCAGTCCTTTAAGTAGTAAAATCAAAAAAACAATTTATATCATGATCTTTATTGCTTCTGAAGACTTATCTTACTTTTATACATTACCAAACGTTAATAATACTGAGCTACGCAAATTTAAGGCGCTACAATTTATAAATTTAAGTTAACAAACAATGGATTTTATTGTATTAAATATCCCTAATATGTTTTTCTCTCTTGTTACTTTTTCTTATTAGGTACGAAGGTTAATTTTTTTCTAAAAATTGCTTTACATTCAGCATTAGTGTTGCATTTTCCTATTTCAAGAATATATCCAAAACTTTTTTTATAGTCAAGAGCAAGTGCATGAAACTCTGTGTTCAGGAAGAAGTGTAACACATATAAATTATCCTGAATTATAAAAAAGATAAATCCGAAAAAGAACTGTCAATTTTATCTCTTGGGCATATTATCTATCAATAGTTTCTGTTATTTTTTAAAACTTCTCTCGCCGATCATGACTTCAGAGCGACTTTCGCTACATATCTTATGAAATAATGGTGATACAGCTACAGATAATCAGAAGTTCTGAGACGTTACAAATTTATTTAAAAAACTACCAAAATATCAGCCTCCTTCAGCGAATCACTGCCTTTTTGTTCCTTTTTTGTGCATGATGAAATATTAAAGATCATTAAATATTAACGAGGGATTCAAATTTTACATGTAAATGGAACAGATAAACTAACTAATATATATATATATATATATATATATATATATATATATATATATATATATATATATATATATATATACATATTTATTTATTTATATATATATAATATAAATTATATATTTATTAGTATGATTTAAATTCTATTACCAAGCAATTCTTTTATATGTTTTTAAATTAGTATTTAATATCTATTACAGGTTATCGACCAGGTTATGCTCTGTTAGCAAGAAAGGTAAGTGGTTAGTACCATGATGAAATGCGATGTTAGTCACCGTAAAGAGCGGAACTAAATCGCTCTTAATTAACTAATTAATTTTAGAGAAGTCAGGAAATTAAACTTTAATAATGTTTACACGTATGGATGGTTTAAGCTTGGAAAATAATTTTAATTAAGCTGTTGAATAGATACCATAAAGCAAAGAATTTTTAATTACCATTATAAGGTGATTAAATTTTTATGAATGGGTAAGTATTTTCTCATAATAATATTACTAATAATTCTATGCTCTTTTAAGTTACAAATGGTAGGATCACCTTTACGAAATATATTAAAACTATGTGAATACAAATGGGCCCTAAAAATTATATTCTGTCAGTACAGTATATATATATATATATATATATATATATATATAATTAGTAAGTATTACATTTGCTGAAAAGTAGCATTCATTTATTTTAGTGTAATTTTTTAGTGTTAAAGCCTATTTAATATATTACGTAGTGCTAAACAAATATAATTCCCCTCTGAATGAACCAAGAAAATTAGTTTAAAGAGCTCTAAGACGTTGAATTGTAGGTTTTTTAATGTAGTTTTAGTACTTATAATACATTTCCATTTAAATTTAAAATACGTAAATAATTAAAACCTTTATATTTCGACTGCTTTGTATGAATTATGTGTAAACCAATTATAAAAATGTGTATATAGAGATTTTCTGTAAACGTTTTTTATTCTAATGCTTTTAAAGAATAATATGTAGATAATATCAAATATTATAATCAAATAATAAGTGATATATGAATACATTTTCTCACCATTCGTTTGAGACTTAAATTTAACCTGTTTTGAATTCAGATGGTGTATTTGCATCTAAAGAGTGTTTTTATTTTTTCTTTGCTTAGGTATAGAAATTAATTTTATAATTTTCTTTCCAGTTAAAAATTTTAGTGATATCTAGGGAATTGAATTTGCAGTTATAAGGAGCAAGAACTGCAGCAGGATCTTCTATGATTTCATAAAAAAATGTCTAAATTCGGAAATTTTAGTAGATGCAGCTCGGAGTTTTGGTCATTAAAAAACACACAAACAAACATTCAAATATTTAAATGTTTTTATTTTCAATAAAAATTACCTTCAGGTGGTCCGAGACACATTTTAATTTTAATTTTATCTATTTAGTTAAAATTTTGAATTTTTTTGTGATGGTTAACCATATAATTCGTAAACAAAATCACATCATAAAACTTCTCAAAAAGTTTTTTAAAAGTTTTTAATAAAAGTAGGGGTAATTTAAAATCGTTATAACTCGAAATACTATTTGTCGAATTTCAAAAGTTTTTATTTAATTGAACAGAAATATATAAAATTTAATTTTGATCCACCAATTTCTAAAATATAATTTTTTTTGAAAATTATTTTATGAAAAATTACAAAAGAAATTATGTTACTTAAATTTAAAAATCATATTTTCAAAAGCAAATTTTTTTTTAAAATTTACTGAATCAAAATTAAATTAAAATGGTTGAAAAAGACATGCTACAAGTTTCAACCATTTATCTTAAACGGTTCTTGACTTATAACAATTTAAAAACGAGAAATGGGGAAAAAACCCATCATGGAAAAAACGCACTTACAGGTTTAAACAACGATTGGCTACTATTAGAATGATTAAGATAGAAAAACTATTTTAACGTCATTTTAAGCGTAAAGGAACACAAAATTTTTAACGCAATAATTTTTTTTCGAAAATTCGAACAATTTTGTGTCCTGGACCCTCATAAATATTTTAACTTTTACTGGGTATTCTGAGATGGAGAATCTATTATATGTATTATTTCAACTTTTTCCATGTGTTTTTATTACTTATTCTCGCAACTTCTTTGAAAAAACAATCCCCTCCTTTCAGAATAATGGTTACCTTCTTACGTTTTATACGTATTACAAGGAACACGTAGGTTACCATAACTTAATCTTAAATAAAATACTATGGCCTTCCTAATGGCATCTTAATAAGTTATTACAAGAAAATAATTTTACTGGTTCTAGCATTGTTCTCTAATCGAAATGCAGAATATAAATTGCGAATAGGAAATACACTGCTGGCCAATGTAAATGCAACACCCTGAAGGAAACATGCAAATAACACGAAATTTACAACATGCATTAGCGGAGGTGAGATATGCAAATGATTAGAATTTCAGCGCAGACGCACATCACGCGCGCCTGTGGCGCCACTTCAAAGCGCTAATTAAGGCTTCGAGATTTCGACGATTTGAAGTTCGGCAATTGTGTTTTACTTGTGTTTTTTTTAAAAAAAAACGATCAATTATGCCTCGTCGAAAACAGCGATCATCTTTTGATCAAGTATCCGAGTTCGACAGAGGAAGGATAGTGGCCTACCGAGATTGTGGATTATCTTTCAGGGAAATCGGTAGTCGTGTTGGACGAAACCAAACAACTGTAATGCGGATATGTGATCGTTGGATGCAGGAGGGTACGACGAACCGACGTGTTCGATCGCATCCACCTCAGCGCACCACTTCACGTGATGACAGGCAAATTGTGCGCATGGCAGTGACGGATCACTCAGTCACATCAGGAACCATAGCACAGCACATGCAGTCTGTAGCGCATCATCCAGTGTCTGCGCGTACCATTCGACGCCGTTTACAGCAGAGTGGTCTGTCCGCAAGACGCCCATTACTTTGTCTACCCGTGACGCAGAACCACAGACGTCTCTGCCGCCAATGGTGCGATGACAAAAGGATGTGGACGGCAGAATGGAATTTGGGTGGCCAGCAGTGTACAATACCCTCAACAAAGAATATTCTCTACAAGTATAATTTCTCTTAAATTATTTTCAATTACTCTTGAATTGAGCATTACATTACCCCGCATAATTCCCACTGTTATAATAAAAGAGAACTTAAATTACCGTTATTTCGAAGTAAGATATTATTATTAAATCCCTATTTCATCTTCACTCATATACAAGCTCTATATTGTGGTATGTATTTAAAGAGTGTTTGAGATTTAAGAGTGGCTGTGCATATTTTGAATGAGGGTGAAAAACAAAATCATCTCATATAATGTAATTAGGTAGTTCCCTTCCTTCAGATTTCATCTAAATAAAAGTGTGTGGTTTATGGTTTTCATTATCGGAATCAAACCCAAATTTCGGAAATCTTCATTTTATTCGCTTTCTGTCCTTTATGCTCAAAAAACATAAAATTGTAATGACTATTTACTTCTCTAAATTTAACAACTTTTATAAATCACTTTTGATATATATACATACACATACACACACACACACACACACACACACACATACATACATATATATATATATATATATATATATATATATATATATATATATATATATATATACACTGCTAGCCACCCAAATTGCAACACCAAGAAAGACAAAAGATATCACGACAAAATTTATTTTTTAGATAACATGTTGGCCAAGTATCAAACGATTAAATTTATAGACTTCTGTGAAGTGTGGTTCCTGCCAAAATCAGCAGCCAGAGTAGCCGCCATTGTTGGATATCACCGCTACCACACGCATCGGCATTGATTCAAAGATACGTTGGATGAGTTCTTGGGGTACAGCAGACCAAGCAGCTTCCACACGTTGCCAAAGTTGATCTGCTGTGGCAGCTGGGGATGGAATCTGGGTCAATCGTAGAGCAACCATGGACCGCATGTTTTCTATCGGTGAAAGATCCGGAGAGCGAGGCGGCCAGGGAAGCAATTCAATCTGGCGAGTGACGAAGAACCGTTGGACAATGCGTACCATGTGTGGTAGCGCATTATCCTGTTGAAATATGGCTGTGGGCAAGCCCTGAAAGTAAGGAAGGACAACTGGCTCCAACACCTCGGAGATGTAGAGCTGGCTCTTTAAAGTACCCGCAATGCGTACTAGAGGTGTGCGAGAGTGATATACCCCAGTCAAAATAGACCCGATTTTGACGAATGGCTAAAAAAAATATGAAAGTTTTGAAATTTGGTGGAGATGTTTGTTTAGGCATGCTAATGAACATACTAAAAGTCCCCACCGATCAGACTTGAGCTTTCGCCGCCATCTTGGAAAATGTGTACACTTTTTTGGTTTTTTGGAAATATCTTTAAAAATATTGATTTTATAATAAATAATTAAATACAAAATTTAAAGAGCATTAAATTATGAACAAAAATCATTCATAAAATTTTTTATATGTCTAACAGGAAAAAAGATAATTGACTTTGAAAAGAGCGCACTATCGCACCTGGGACGCGCAAGCGCTGTTCCCCATCGCGGTGGGGGGAAATACTCGCGCATGTGCATACCATAATTAGCCAAATTAGTTTTACACTAAATGGGAAGGTTTTTTGTATTTTTTCAAATAACTGGGGAAATATTAACTTTACGTAAAAAAAGTTTATTTCAAAAATTAAAAACATTAAATTATGTGCAAAAACGATTTTATACATTTTTGTCGTAAACCTAACAGGAACGAAGATATTGACTATAAAATGCGAGTTGATAATGGAGGCAGATTCTACACAAAACATATATTATATTTTTTTATAAGTCTAACACGAACAAAGATAATTGACTTTGGAAAGAGCGCACTATCACACCAGGGACGCGCATGCGTGGGTGCCCATCGCGATGGCTGGAAGACACGTGCATGTGCATACCGTATACGCCAAATCGGTCTTACCCTAGTATTTTCCTAGACAGTTAATAGTTAGTCACCGTTCCGTGTGCTTCTGTGAACAATGGCTGATACGGAACTATGTTTTATATGTAAAAAATTAATGTCAAATGATGATTTCGTGAATGTAGGAGAAAAGGGGATCGACGCTTTAAGAGAGCTAGTGTCCAAAGAAAAGACAATAAGCATGAACAGTTGGAACATTTAAAATCTGTTTCGGTTCATTCGTTGTGTCGGAGAAATTACACCAGACCAGGAAGTATAAAAGTTGATTTAAAAAGAAATGCAGAAATCGCGTCAACATCCCAAAGTGAAGACCGCGTGGTAAGTTTGCGATCTTTTTTTAACCTCAGTTAGATTTTCGAACAAAATGTTACTTTTGTACGGCAGTGATAGACAAAGAATTCAAAAGCAAGACAAAAGAAAAAAGCAACTGACAGGCGAAGAACTATATACGAAGTTAGGAGTCTCGAAATGAAAAACAAAGTTCTTGAAGCTGCAGAGAATAGACATGGCCAGTGGGGAGAGGAAGTTCAGTGTCGTATAATAAACGTTGCTGATTTAGTTGCAGCTGATGCGATTTATCACCAAGTTTGCTTCATGACTTTTTTTGTACACACTGCACCAATCAGAAAGAGAGGGCGGCCTGAGTCGGATTACGTCTCAGCACCTGTAGACGAAATATCCTTCTTCCTTTATAATAATGACGACTGTCAATTCTCACTACCCGAACTCAAATCTCAAATTACAGGGCTAGTTCCAGACGACATCACTTTGAGAAATAAGTTGAAACAAAAATACGGGGATGGGATTATTTTTGCTTCAAACTCCAAAAATGTTACTGTCATATGTTTACGTAATACTGGAATGAAAGTCTTATCAGACTCTTGGTACGACAAAAGGATACGAAATGATCATGAGGAGCGTGTACGAATAGTACAAACTGCTGCAGCCATAATAAAAGATATCGAGACACCAGTTTATGACAATCATTGCTACCCTCTAAGTGATAACTTTTTCAGAGATGTGAACAAGGGTATTCCAGAAAGCCTAAAATCTTTTTTGGAGCACTTGATTATTAAAAAAAAGACTGCTAAGGCGGGAAAAAAGTCACTTCAATAGCTGACGTCATTATATCAGCGCTAAGGCCACGATCATTTATGTCTCCTCTGATCAATGGTCTTGCTTTATTTTTGTACAAAAAGTTCTGTTCCAAGAATTTAATAACAATGCTCTTGAATTTGGGATTTTGTTCTTCTTACTATGAAGCCCAAACACTTGAGATGTCAGCCATAAATAATCCGCAACCCCAAATGCGCGAGGGATCATTCTGCCAATTCGTATTTGACAATGCAGATTTCAATGTGTCGACAATCGATGGCCTGAATACGTTTCATAGCATGGGGGGGGCATTGCTTATTTTACTACAGAGTCAGCAGTGGAACCCTGGACGAAGATAAAAAAATTAACCGAACTTACATCCGCATCGACCGTAGGCAAAATGGGAATCATTTCCCTGGAAACGTTTGAAAATTTTCGAGGGCCTGGGTTAAAATCAATTACTATCGAAGATTTGAATGTCTTAAATCCTTTAGCGGAAGATTTACCATTGCCTAAGCCATCTGATATCTCCTGGATGTGTGCTAAGTGGTTAGGTCTTCCACAGATACCTGAATGGAAAGGAATTTCCCATTGTATAACCAGAAACCAGCCTTGTGAAAAGACCAAAGTAACTCCACTTCCTTTTGTTTATTCACCACAAAGCAAGTATGGCACCATTTTCACTGTGCTGAAACATGCTGCCCAGCAGTGTGTTAAAATGCACCAAAAGTCTTGCATACTCACGTTTGACCAACCACTGTATATTAAAGCTCGAGAGATAGTCGCAGCAACATCCAACCCATTATTATCAAGTTGTATTGTGAGGCTTGGTGGATTCCATCTTTTAATGTCATTCTTAGGCTGCATTGGGTACATAATGGCTGGAAGTGGGTTAAAAGAAATACTCACTTGGATTTATGCACCTACTGTAGTAGAAAAATATTGCCTGGCCATGCATACGCTAGGGCCGTCCGAGATCATTTATTGACCCAAACACCTTTAGGAAAAATAATTTTTGACGGCATGGACATATCGAATTTGGAATGTAAAAATCTCCGTGAGTTGTTTCGAGATTTTGCTACTGAACCACCATCGCAAGAAACCTTAAACACACGCAATCAAATACGAGCCATCGAAATTAAAATAAGGAAGACTTTGGAGCACCTGAAAAAGAAACGCCCAACTGCCTGTGGGGCTGGAAGCGTCAAGAGAAAGTTCTTGTGCCCATCACAACTATGGATGCAGTAGCTCCCGATTCAGTTTTAAACATGGTGTTTTGCAACTGTAAGACTGACTGTGGAGTAAGATTCGGATGTTTGAAAGCAGGCATCAAATGCACAACGGCCAGTAATAATTGCAATGGGGTATGTCAGAATGGCATCAGCCCTGTTGATGATGACGATCGAATGAAAGAAGTAGATGAATGGGCCGATGCTAGCGGATCCATAGACGATCTATACATGCCTGACGAAGGGGAGAATCCCGTACCGAAAAAAAAACACGGAAATCCTGAAGTAGGTAAGATTTAAGAATTATTCGCAATGGAAATCTGATAGTGAATACCCCCAAGTTTACTACATTCATGTACAAAATTAATAATGATTAATTATCTACATAGCCAAAAACATTAAAGTCTATTTTCTTGTGTTTAAAGAATGCCGAAATGTGGGAGAGGTTAGAAATTCAAAGAAGAGCGCCTGCAACGAGACTTTAAAGCTACCTCCATTATCAACGCTCATTTTATAGTCAATATCTTCGTTCCTGTTAGGTTTACGACAAAAATGTATAAAATCGTTTTTGTACATAATTTAATGTTTTTTAATTTTTGAAATAAACTTTTTTTACGTAAAGTTAATATTTCCCTAGTTATTTGAAAAAATATAAAAAACCTTCCCATTTAGTGTAAAACTAATTTGGCTAATTATGGTATGCATATGCTCGGGTATTTCCCCCCCCACCGCGATGGGGAACCGCGCTTGCGCGTCACAGGTGCGATAGTGCGCTCTTTTCAAAGTCAATTATCTTTGTTCCTGTTAGACATATTAAAAAATGTTATAAATGATTTTTGTACATAATTTAATGCTCTTTAATTTTTTGTATTTAATTATGTTTTATAAAATCAATATTTTTAAAGTTAATGGCAAAAAACCAAAAAGTGTACACATTATCCAAGATGGCGGCGAAAGCTCAAGTCTGATCGGTGGGGACTTTTAGTATGTTTATTAGCATGCCTAAACAAACATCTCCACCAATTTTCAAAACTTTCATATTTTTTTTAGCCATAAAACCTATTTTGACTGGGCTAATATCCAATACCGCCCCATACCATAATACCCGGTGCAGGACCCCGGTGCAGTGTGGCGGTGCATAACGCAGCTGTTCAGCATCCTCTCTTCACGGTGTCTCCAGACTCGAATGCGACCATCGAGGTGTTGCAGACAGAAGCGTGACTCGTCAGTAAAGACAATTTCATTCCATTCTGCCGTCCACATCCTTCTGTCATCGCACCATTGGCGGCGGAGACGTCTGTGGTTCTGCGTCAAGGGTAGACAAAGCAATGGACATCTTGCGGACAGACCACTCTGCTGTAAACGGCGTCGAATGGTACGTGCAGACACTGGATGATGCGTTACAGACTGCATGTGCTGTGCTATGGTTCGTGATGTGACTGAGCGATCCGTCACTGCCATGCGCACAATTTGCCTGTCATCACGTGAAGTGGTGCGTTGAGGTGGATGTGATCGAACACGCCGGTCCGTCGTACCGTCCTGCATCCATCGATCACATATCCGCATTGCAGTTGTTTGGTTTCGTCCAACACGACTACTGATTTAACTGAAAGATAATCCACAATCTCGGTAGGCCACTATCCTTCCTCTGTCGAACTCGGATACTTGATCAAAAGATGATCGCTGTTTTCGACGAGGCATAATTGATCGTTTTTTTGAAAACGATCAATTATGCCTCGATCAATCAAGAAAAACACAATTGCCGAATTTGAAATCGTCGAAATCTCCAAGCCTTAAATAGCGCTTTGAATTGGCGCCACAGGCGCGCGTGATGTGCGTCTGCGCTGAAATTCTAATCATTTGCATATCTCACCTCCGCTAATGCATGTTGTAAATTTCATGTTATTTGCATGTTTCCTTCAGGGTGTTGCATTTACAGTGGCCAGCAGTGAATATATATATATATATATATATATATATATATATATATATATATATATATATATATATATACAGTGGACACTCGTTAATTCGAACTCAAAGGGTCTCAAAAAGAAGTTCGAAATATCCGATGTTGAGAGAAAATAAATAACTTTAAATGTGTATCACTGAAGAAAAAACTCTCCTAGTATGTATAACCCCAGAAAATATATTATACTATGTTACCTAAAGTTAAACATATTAAAAAGCAATACAGACTTACCTTAATCATTATATGAAGCAGAAAATATGCAGTATAAAGTAAACTTTTATTAAAAATATGAATTACACTTTGGGGAAAAATGTAAAATGGATGTTTCGTTCTGTTTATGATGCCTGCATTGTTCAGCCAGCTTCTCGATTTGAAGTAAACATTTCAATTCATTTTCAGAGGAAGGTTCCATCTGAATAAATGCTTTCAGAGTTTTAATAGAATCCATTAGGGCTTTGTTCATTATGGCCGCATTAAAAATATCTTTCGGCAGGTAAGTAGAGAATAGCCCTGGCAGTTTCCTACCGAAATTAGTGCTTAAGTCTTCGTTTACATCAGAGCTTTGGCCACATACAGTTTGATAAGAAATATTTTGCCTTGACTTAAATCGAGAAAGCCATTCATCACTATATTTAAAGTCTTCAATACCCATTCTACTTGCCAATTCATCAGCCTTCGTCAGCACTAGGGACCCATTTATCGGAAAATTTCGAGATCTAACATCCTGGAACCATAGCAGTAGAGCTTTCTCTAGAAATTCTTGGAACGCATTTCCCATGTGTTTCCTTCCTCTAGCAAATTTTGATTTTTCCCATGAATCTAAAATTGACTCCTTGTTTTTCAAATTAGTTGACAAGGCATTTTTTAAAATTCCACAGTTAGCTACTAACTTTGTTTTACATTCGCCATTCTCTAATTTCTTTAAAATTTCTACCTTTGTCTCCAAAGTTAGGGTTTTGTACTTTCCACGTGTAGACATCCTGAATTTTTACACGTTCACACCACACAACGAGGAAGAAAAACTAGACCACATTAACTTGTCTGCACTGCAGTTAACCTGCCTGCAGTTATAACTGACGCAGCTCCCTAGAATCTGTAGTAAAGATTAATTTTTCTGAAATTCTCAGAAAATCGATCCGAATACCGGAAAATTGCCTTTTCCGTTTAGCACTAATAATAAGGACAATAGCTACTAACGTTTAGCGGACATGCAATAGTCTAGGAATGCAGGCATGTGCCTCTTAACACAGGAAAGAAATTTTGACACACAAAATAATAAATACAGTGTGTATTTTCTCCATTAAACGAGGACAAAGAATTTTTTTTTGTCAAATTTTTAGTTCGAATTAACCGAAGTGCTGAAAATTTAGTTCGAATTAATGAGATATTTTTAACATTAACTCCAATACAAGTTTTTGGGGGCCTTTGGATTAGTTCGAATTAACCGAAAGTTCGAATTAACCGAGTTCGAATTAACGAGCGTCCACTGTATATATATACCCAACAAACACAGAGGCATCGGGCCGACTCATTAGGTCAGTATCGGATCCGTCACGGGATTGTCCTCTCCCCTGAGACTACCCCGTCGAGTGCCGGGCCGCTTCCGGTAACAATGAAGCTATCATGCATCCAACTGCTAACCGTGAGACAACCGCAAGGTACCCGTCAATGCGGACATAAAGCCACACCATTGCAAGAGGGTTACGGGCCAGTTACGGGAGTAATAATTCGTGTCGACAGGACGTCAAATACCCATCTCGAAACGATCAAAGCGCCGTCGATCAGGGTTACTTTCCAGTACTGGGCCATAATTGGAACTCCGACAGTTTTTCGTAGACCCCTTCCTTTCACATGCTTTTTATTTTTATTAATGAGATTGTTTATGATAACAGTACTTATGATAACAGTGTTTATGATAACATTTGATATACATCAGATGATATATATCTGATATATATCTGTAGATATCAGATGTTATATATATAATACTTGATATATATAACATCTGATATCTACCCTTACACTTTATTTCTTTTTTTTCTGGCTATCCATGTATAACTAGTATTCATATTTTTAACTTTTCTCTTTTTCTCGTGTATTTTCAGGTAATAGTAAATATTAATCTCTGCTAAAACCTAAATTTTTTTTCAGAATAATCCCTTAAAATTATATTTTGTGCATGTTATTTTAAGTAAAGTTCGTAAATGTTCTCGAGATAAGAAAAATATATTTTCCATAGAGGAAATTTATTTCATTCTTCTCAAAGTTAAAAGTGAGGTGTAATATATATTTGAAAACCAAAAATTACCCGATTATATAATCTTAATTTTTATAATTTATTTGAAAATTATTTAAAATTAAAATTGAATGTAGTTCAATGCTTTATAAATTTTGTTCAGTCCTTTTTTAGTAGTTGTCAAGTGAAAAAAATTCATAGTTTTGCATATCAAAGAATGGTTCATTGATAAAGCTTAGCTGTTCAAGAAATATTTTGTTTTGAGACATCTTCAAATACGTCTTGATAAGTTTATTCTTTGGTGATAAAAAATAATAATATTCTGTCATCCTACAGTCTTATATTGCTGAATACGATAAGACTGTAATAAGGATTGAACAAAATTTATAAAACATTGAACTACATTCAATTTTAATTTTAAATCATTTTCAAATAAATTATATAAATTAAGATTTTAAAATCGTGTAATTCGTGATTTTCAAATATATATTACACCTCACTTTTAACTTTGAGAAGAATGAAATAAATTTCCTCTATGGAAAATATTATAATTTTCTTATCTCGAGAAAATTTACGAAGTTTACTTAAAATAACAAGTACAAAATATAAACATACCTCTCGTTCATTGTCCTTTGACGGTATATTAAAAAAACAGTTGGAAATAAAGAAAATCCCACACATTCGAGCATCGGAGAGATAGCAAATGTTCAACCATGTAGAGGAAGACATTAACTGTGTCGGAATATAATTGGCATAAATAGCGTGCGCCAAAGTTTCGCCAACACTTAGTTTACCGAAAATCGCCAATTTGTATACATCCTGTATACTTATTGGCGACTGCCCAAAGAACATTCCCGTCTATTTTTAGAATTACCCCCCCCCCCACACTCTTTTTCAGAAAACTGTCCCTTCTACTACTTGCCACCTGCAACGAGTGTTCACGAAGGGAGGACAAAGGAATCTGACTACCCCAATACCAGCGAGGCACGGCACACGACCGGAAAGTCAAGAGAGGGGGGCGATGGCAAGTCAGCTGCGCGGTTAAAAAAAATTAAAACTAATTTATTAGTAAAATAATGAATATAAAACTATTATCATTATGCTAGATAAGAGAGTTAAAAATGAATTTTACAAGTATAACTGGAACTAAACAAAACCACATTGGTTTTAAAAACGCTACTTCACGTAGCAACCAGTTGTAAAATACATTTTTTGTTTTTGTTTTAATACGTTTTAACCCATCAAATAGCGTCGGTGCGGGCGGTTTTTGTCAGGTTGCAGGAAAACACTATTTTATGCCCTGAGCCTATAAACCACGGCCCGGGATAATTTGCACTATATTAATTTTGAACATGTACACCTCAACAACTGAAAAACAAAGCTTTTTGTCTCTAATTTTTGTGCTGGATTTTGTGATTGCTGACCAAGAAAACCATTTCACAGGTAAGGAAACTTGATGATATTTTTTCATTAACATATCAGAGCACCTCACTAGAATCAGCAGAAATCCATCAAATATGCCTCATTATTTACAGTGGCTCCCAAAAGTGTTCGTACACTTACGATTTTCAATGAAATAAAGGTCTATCCATTAATTAAAATGAATATTTCAGAATGCGTATTTAACAATAAGATCTATAATCTACTCTTAACAAAACTACATGAAATGTTTTAAAAACATAGTAAAACTTTATCTTTAAGAAACCAGTAATCAAAAAGTAACAAAAGCTTCATCCCACAACGGTCATCGAACACTTGTAAAATAATCTCTACTTATAAGTAAATATTCTAATTCTTCGTTAAATTAATATTTAGTAGGATATCCTTTAGCATCAACAACAGCTTTTAAACGCCGGGGAATAGATTGCACTAGTTCTTTTGTCATTTCTGCATCAATGTTCATCCATTCTTCCATCATAATTGTGTTTAGTTCGCTTTTTCTTTTAAAAATGTCGTGTTTTCGTACTCGAACCTCCAGTTTTCTTCAAAAATGTTCTATTGAGTTTAAATCTCGTGACTGAGGTGGTGTTTTCAAAACTTGTGGACAATTGTAGAGACACCAGAGGCGAACGTTGAGAGCCGTGGGCTTAGGATCGTTATCTTGATCAATTTTTTTTTTTCAAATACCCAAATTTTAGGCTGATAATTTTAAATTGTCTCTTAAAATATTTATATAAACAGCATGATTCATTATGCCATCAATAAATACCAAATTACCTAGTCATGATGTTGACATGCACTCCCACATAAGGACACGTCCACCGCCATGCTTAACTGTTCCTACTAAGGTCTTGGGATTAAGTTCCTTATTTTTTCTTCTCCATACAATTATACGCAGATAGGAACCAAAAATGTTAAACTTGCTTTCATCGGCAAATAAGACATTATTCCAATAAGTTTGGGACTTATTAATCATTGATAGTGCGAAGGAAAGCCTGAGCTTTCTGTTTTTGCCACTCACAAAAAAAATTTCTACTGGCAGAACGCCCATATAATCCAGCTGCTCTGAGAACTCGTCGAACGATTTCAGGTGAAATTGATATAGAAAATGTTTCATTAAATTCTGCAGAAAGTTTTACAGCTCTGAAACGTGGATTTTTCACAAATTTTCTAATTATAAATCTCTGATCACGTTTTGTTAACTTTGCCGGACGACCTTTTCTTATCTTGATTTTGATCCGATGTTATTCTTTAAAGCGTTTTATCACATACTGCACAGTATAATGGGATAAATTAAGTAATTTAGCAATATTCCGAACTGGTTTACGACTAATATGATGAAAAATAATAAATTTTCGATCAATGCTGTTTGTTGTTTCTTTGCGAGCCATTTTTAAATAATTAATAGAATATTACGGAATAGGCAAGCAAACATTAAAGCCAAACGATATTTTAAATGGCACCACAATTCAAACATAAAAATAAAGAGCCAGGCGATAATTTTCGTTATGGATTTATTCGAAAATATTTCAGTGTACGATGACTTTTGTGAGATAAAGTTTTTGTTACTTTTTGATTATTGGTTTCTTAAAAATAAAGTTTTACTATGTTTTCAAAATATTTCATGTAGTTTCGTTAAGAATAGATTATAAATCTTATTATTAAATGCCCATTTCTGTAATACCCATTTTAATTAATGGATAGACCCCTATTTCATTGAAAATCGTAAGTGTACGAGCACATTTTGGAGCCACTGTAGGTGTTCATATTCAAAATGAACTATTTCCCTTTTGGAACAAAAATAAGACTTGAAAAAATATCATTCTTAAAATTTTGTAAATATTATTCTATTCTTTTATATTCCACCCCTGATCTAAGCAACCAAGACCGACTTACTGTTGTAGTAAGATTTGGTCTATTAAATAATAAATCAAAGCAAATAGAAATTAGGGAGCATTTTGGGAGGATTTATTTCAATATCAGATTTCCTTGACAGATAAATCAAATAGGTCTACAAAATGCAAATATGTAGAAAGTATGTTACATGATCCATTTTAAAAATGAAAAATATATTATAGCTGAAGATTTATGCGATGAAACTGACAACGTTGCCCTCTATATTTCCCTTCAAATGAACGCGTTAAATGTGATTCAATATCTATTTACAAACAACCTCATCTATCTGTTTCCAAATTTAGTGATTGCCATACGAATTTTATTAACATTGCCTGTGACTGTGTCTAGCGGGTAAAGAAGCTTTTCAAAACTTAAAATAATAAAAAATTATTTGAGATCTACAAAAGGGACAAGAAAGGCTTTCAGACTCGTATCTATTATTAGCATCGAAAAAGACATTTCGAAGATATAGATGATCAGATATTATAACAGAATTTGCATTAAAAAAGGCAAGGAAGGCAAAGATTATCTTTTTGACTGACTTATTAAGTGTATGTATTAATAGATATGTGTTGTATGTATTTAATATAACATATTCATTTAGTTGTTATATCAATACATTAATAATTATTATGTTAGGTTGTAAAATTAAAAAATAAACTGAATTTATAATATTTTATGTAATTCGTTGTTTCATTTAAGTTAAAATATTTCAGAGAAATTTCAATTAATCCATACGGTATGAGGGGGGAAAGGAATTATTCTCGCACACGGGTGGCAGCTACCTAGAAACTTCCCTGTATTTACTAGCACATTAAAAGCTACTAAATTACTGTCAACATTTACATACATACAAAGACACACTTTCTAATTTAATCTCTGATGAGATGGGGTTTGTTTTTCTGAAGCATATTCGGAAAATATGAAAACGGTTCATATCAATAGGTGTAAGAACTTATAAAGTATTTGTACCTACATTTACATATACGTTGGTCAGCTATGTGAAATTTATTTTGAGTCATCAATTATTTTTATTTCATTTCCTCGATTCATTCTTTATTGTTCTACATATCACTAGGTATAAAGTATGCGAATAAATACTGTAAAAATGACGAATAAAATTTAATGTACCTCAATATTTTAATAACAATATTATGACTGTATAGAGGTTTAAAAATGTATGATATGTTTTTAGTGTTTAATCTGTTAAGGATTTATTGAAATACATTCGGACGCAATTTCACTTGAAAGAGAACTGTCACTCGAAGTATTTTACTTTATGCTATGAATATATCTATCTTCTGATAAATAAAAACGGTAATGTTATTCATTACAAAATCAATATACTTCCCACCCCCCCAAAAAAAGTGCCGAAAATAAGTTAAAATGGTCATGTTTCTATAAAAAAAATGGCTCCAATTCCAGCGTCACGAAATATTTAAATCATGAAATAATTATCAACACCATCACCGAAAAATTTGAAGTCAAAATTAGTGTAACCCAGCGGTCTACCAAAAAAACTAAATATAGCGCCTAACGAAATTGATATTGGCACAATGCAACTCATGGTAGGGTTGTCATGTAAATCGCAGAGAACCTGAGTTTCAATTGAAGCGTCCGATAGAAACCCGCTTTGGCGTCCAAGAGAGCCTGCCGAAAAGTCCGTCTTAATCAAAAGGAAAAACAAATTTAGGCAGGTACTACTCTTTGCTCTCTTGTGCATAAACTCTTGATCGAAATAATTATCCATTTGTAAGTAGATGTTTATATCATTTCTATATAAAAGCCAAAAATAAATTAATATATAATAACAATAGTTGATGTCTGTCAAAACATGACGGCTAGATAGTAAATGAATGTACTAATACACATATTATATTCAACACATCATTGCCAAATGTTAAAAATTATAATAATGCGCAGAAACAAATTGTGATTAAGTGGCTTCGTGCTTAGTGAGTATCTAAAGACAGATTTAAAAATGTCACTGAGCATGTGCAGAAAGCAATTTTTTTAAATTGTGAATTATCGCTAATTAAACAGCATGAAATAAACAATTTTCATGAGGTTTACTGTTGTAATTCACAAATATAATTATCATAAAAATAAATAAGGCAGAGATAGATCTAGAGAGACTTCTCGAAATAAACGTGTTTATCATTAAAACATGTCACTGAGCATGGGCGGAAACAGTGAGTTTCTAAAGACAGATTTAAACATGCCACTGAGCATGCGTAAAAATCAATTGTAAATTGTAAATTATCGCTAATTAATAAAAATTGCTGTCACAAAAACCAAATTTAACAAATCTACAGATTACAATTTTTCGTTTAAGACCAAAATGAAGTAAATTGATGCAGTAGTTTTCTCTCACGGACTGCCCAAAAAGTCGGCTTAGCAACTTAAATATACACTGAAGTGCCACTGAATTAGGGATACCTACCTAGTAACGAGTTGGGCCTCCTCTAGGCTTGATAACGGCTGCAACACGGCGAGGCATAGATTCAACAAGTTTCTGGAAACGTTCCACGGGAAAGGCTTGCAAATTATTGGCTAAAGCTGACCATAATTCAGTAAGGTTCTTTGGTGCTGTAAGATGGCCTTTCACGCCTTGTTCCAAAACATCCCAAAGATGCTCAATAGGATTTAAGTCTGGGCTTCTAGGTGGCCAATTCATGACAGAGAAGTCTGAGGAATGCTCATCCAACCAGCCAGTAGCCAACCGGGACTTGTGAGAGGTACAGTTGTCTTGCTGGAAAACTCCATTACCGTGCGGATAACAGAACAGCATAAACGAATGGAGGTGATCACCCAGCAACTCTACGTACCGAATTGCATAGAGGGAGGTTGGTACACGCACCAAAGATCCCAAACTGTGCCACGAAAAAAACACCCCAGACCATGATTGAGCCAACATGCCCTCGTACAGTTCCAGCCAGGCATGCAGGATCCATGGCTTCATGAGCCTGACGCCATTTTCTCAGACTCCCGTCGGCGTTAAGTAGTCGGAATCGAGACTCATCACTATATGCTACTCGTTTCCAGTCCTCTACACTCCAGTCTCTGTGCTCTCTTGACCAGGCACTTTGCGAAATATCGCTATATTTGGCGACCAAAATAAGTCACCAAATGTATCGCCAATTTGACGATAACCCTCATACAGTTTGTTCTCTGTTTAATGACTTTCAAGGGACCGTGAAAAATCGTCCTTAATTAGAGATCGTGCTTAAACAGAATTTGTGAAAGAATAGCATTTCTCTTCACACTTTACAGGTTTACGACTGTCAATATATTTCTTAATATATTGGCGTGTTTAAAAATGTTATTTTTATTATCATCATTATTTTATTCACAAAAAGTTATTTTAAATTGCATTGAAAATAAAGAGTACAAAAAATACAATAAATTCCTTTTTAAAAAATTCAAAAAGTGTTTGATTGCTTCATTAGCCTTGTTTTCGTTATTCTCTTTTCCAGATTTTCTAAAATGTTAAATGAGTCACCTTCCATTTTCGATGTAATATACCGTCGGAGAACATCTAGAGCAGAAATTGCATCTGTGTAAGACGTTGGCAGTGTCTCGTTTTCCATGTTTTCAACTTCACCTTCTTCGTCTGACACTGTTTTTTCGTTTACAATATCTTCATAAATTTGTTCTACATTTCTGAAATCTGTTGTTAAAACATATATATCACAATTGTAGAAATCTTGAATTGAAACATCCTCATCTTCAACAAGACTTCTCCATTCTTCAGGGGTAATGTCATCTTGATTTCTACATCCGTACTTTGCAGTTCCACTACAAGTTCTTTGTGAATTCCAGCAACACGAAAGCAGTTTTTTATTGTGGATGAAGAAACTTCTTTCCATGCTGATGTTATCATGTGCATTGCTTCCAAGGTTGTAAATTTTCTAATTTTTATACTGTCAGCCGAATTGTTTATTAACTTCCTAATTAAAGACTTTCTGTAGTATGCTTTCACACTGCGAATGATACCCAGGTCTAATGGCTGCAACTTGCTAGTGCAATTAGCTGATAAGAAATGGATAGTCAAATTTGTAAGTCCAGGGATATTTGGAGTATGTGCAGTGCATCGGTCGATTAAAAGTAAACCTTTTCTCTTTTCTCGATGCATTTTTGCATCAAATTTATAATCTAGTCAATAAAAATTTCTGATGTCATCCACGTTTTATTGTTATTGCTGTACTCACAAGGTTTCCTGGTGATATTCTTAAAACACCTTGGTTGCTTTGATTTGCCTATAACTAAAGGTGGAAATTTCTCAGATCCATCCGAATTAGTGCACAGTAAAACAGTCAATCGTTCTTTACTGTGTTTTCCACCAAAACACTTTTCGCGCATATACATTAAGGTTTTATTAGGCACCATATTGTAGAATTGGCCCGTCTCATCTGCACTGAATATGTTCTTCTCATCATATCCATCTAATATCCCCTTCAGCACTATTTTCCATTCATCCACTATTTTTTCATCTACGGAGCCACTTTCGCCAGATATGCTTTTAAATGCAAGCCCGTATCTTTCTTTGAACTTTGTTAGCCAACCAGCCGAAGCCTGAAAATTTCGCATTCCAAATTTTTCTGCCACAATAATAGCATTTTCTTTAAATATCACTCCGGAAATTGGAATGTTAGATGCTCTTGCTTGATGAAACCATTGTAGGACTGCCTTCTCAAACTCTTCTGATCGGCCACATTGAATTTTCTGCCGTTTGGATTTTGATCCCAAACCAAATTTTTGTGCTGCTTCAAGAATTTTGTCTTGCTAAAATGCCTTTGAGAGTAGACACGGGTAGCTATATTTGTCTTACGAATTGGACTTTGTTATTCCAACACTTTCTTCCCTGTTTTCAATAATTTTCACTTTTTCGTGTAGCGTAAGATGCTTTCGCTTTGATACCATTTTGCACTGCTCACCTCGTATTCGTGCTGGAATGTGCTTCTACACACAACCATGAATTCTCTAAACATGAACACGTGCTTCCAAGAAGGAGAGAGAGAGGGGTGCTTTTGGACAGTTCGTAAATCACATGACAACATGGTAGATACAATAGAGTGATTCCACACCCGCACTAAGAAATTCGATCCACCAGGGAAAAATGTTTGATCTTCCGAGAAACAGTAATCCCCCCTCCCCCGGTTTTTTCCACTGCAACAAGTCTATGATTGCAACAAACATAAAGGAAATTCCGGGTCTGTTATTGAAACCAAACTCCCCCACAGAAAGTAACCCTCCTGTAGATAAAATGTTGAAGAAAAAGTTTATCATGTAAGAAAAAATCGTTGTTAAATAGAAACAAAATCGTCTTAAAATATAATTGTTTTACGTCGGAGGGACCGGGACCGGGAAATATCGTCTTTAAATAGAGATCGTCGTTAAGTAGAGCGTCGTTAAACAGAGAACCAACTGTATTTGGTGAGATTACCATAGACTCCTAAAATTCGTACAATATATATATATATATATATATATATATATATATATATATATATATATATATATATATATATATATATATATATATATACCGGGTGGCCATAATTAAACTGACAGTGCTCACAGTGTTCTGTAGCGCGATCTATTTGAGAGAATAACGCCACATTTTGTAGGAATATTAAACAAGACGGGGGACGAAGGATTCCACGAAAAAATATATTAGTTCCAAAAGTCACCGATAGGGGAATATTTGGCGCTGTGTAATATAAAATAGAGTGTTAACAAATGCAAATAAATACGGAAATTACCTTTTATTTACATTCAAATGAGGTTCAATGTGGCTGCCGTTGTTGTGGACCACATATTTCAGTCTGTGCACAGTATGCACAACAGCAGGAAGTAACACGTCTGCAGGAATCTCCCGTACAGTCCATGATATGTTATCCTTCAACGGAGCCAGGTCCTGGACCACTCCTTGATAGACTTTGGACTTAAGGTAACCCCATAGCCAGAAGTCGCATGGGATAAGATCAGGCGACCGAGGTGGCCATGCAGTTGGAAAGTAGCGGCTAATGACTCTTTCTGTTGTGAATTTCTGTCGTAGCAGCTGTTGCACCCGTACAGCAACGTGTGGAGGGGCTCCATCTTGCATGAAATGATTTTCCCCAGGCATTGTCTTTGCTGAAGTGCCGGAATGACAAAGCTGTTCAACATGTGGCGATATTTCTCTCCGGTAACAGAACAGGTTTCCGGTCCTGTCGGGGTAATGTTCTCATAGAAGAATGGACCTACGATAAATTCAGCTGTGAACCCACACCAAACAGTTACCTTTGATGAATGTAAGGGAATTTCTGTGACTGCATGTCGTGATTTGTCATCCAAAATTCGGCAGTTCTGGGTATTCACAGTTCCATGCAGGTAAAAGTGGGCCTCGTCTCCTCATAAGATTTTACACGGCCAAGCATCATACACCTTCATTCTGGCAAGAAAGATGAGAGCAAAAGTCTATCGCTTATCATGGTCGGGGTACAGTAACTCCTGTACACGGCTGATCTTGTACGGATATAAGTTGATAATTTTTCGTAAGATTTTCCATACCGTACTGTAAGGCATATCCATATTCCGAGCTAATCCACGAGCGCTAGAGGTGGCAGCAATATTGTCTGGTCCTCTGTCGACAATCACCGTGGCAACTGCTTCGATTGTATCCTGTGGTACATGTTTTCGTCCTCTGCCTGACTGAACCTTCATAGAACCTGTTTTCTCAAACGTCGAATCCATTGCTTTTAGCCCATTAACTGACACAGGACCGTTACCTTTACGCAGTTTTTTGTGCGTTCTAAAAGCACGAAGAGCGGCTGACGCGTTGCACTGGTTGAGGTAAAAGAATTTGACCAGTAACGCGCACTCGACTAAAGAAGGAGACATTGCACATAAACTTTCAATCCGATTGATTCGAAACGTAACACATTGCCTTTTAAAACCCAAGCAGCTGGCACTGTGCCAATGGATGTAACGTGAAATTTGAATAAAGAACTTCTTCTGCTCAGCGTACGTGATATTGCAGATCACGAGACTTTATCGGTGTTTATGTAGATTTTACGCTTTTTTAAAAGTGTTGCCATATTGCACTTGAACTAAATAAGAAAATGTGGATAATAAAAGATAATTTTATTTCTTATTAATTTGCATTTGTTAACACTCTATTTTCTAATACACAGCACCAAATATTCCCCTAGCGGTGACTTTTGGAACTAATTTATTTTTTCGCAGAATCCTTCGTCCCCCGTCTTGTTTAATCTTCCTACAAAATGTGGCGTCATTCTCGCTAATAGATCGCGCTACAGAACACTGTGAGCACTGTCAGTTTAATTATGGCCACCCGGTATACATATATATATATATATATATATATATATATATATATATATATATACATAATTAGGGAATTATAGAAATATTTAATGCACGTTATTTATACCAATTTATATCTGTATGGAAGAAAAGTCTAAAAATACTAGGGTAAGAGAATCGCCATATAGATTATAAGAGAGTCACCATTACTGCAATAGTGATTATACTAAAGTGTCAACACCGAAGATTTTTGTATATACGTAATAGCCTAAACCCTTCGTTTACATTTACGAGTAACAACTCTGTCAGACTTCTTCATTCGTTTCCGCTTAAAGCATATGGAAATTAGATTATACTTAATGCTATTTACTAGGTGAAAGTTTGTGTTATTAACTAATTAAATTTAACCTGCTATCTAAAGTAAGAGCGTTAGCATAAATTGTAAGAACAAACTTCATTAAGTACTCGCCGTTTCGGGCATTTTTTAGCTTTAATGATGAACATTATGTCCCTGAAATTATAATATCTGAGAGACGTTTCTTCTTGCTAGTTATAAACAGAATGAAATAAATGGCTACTAATGATAATAGAAAAACTGGTTTGTGTGTCTTAGTGGATGATGATTTAGAAGGATATTGTTCTATTTTAAGCTCATTTCAATTCTGATCGTCATCCGAAATAGATTTATAGCTGAGCTACAGTTGCAAAAGGATCTTATTTACTTATTGGATTTTTGGAAGTTGATTAGCATAGTATCAGAAATATGATTGGATTAAGAAGAATGAATGTAAACATAATTTATCACTAAATTCATGAAAAGTAAAAGTCCAAAAGTATGTCCTACATAATGTAATTACATAAATATGCTATTTTAAGTAACACATATAAAACACAAAGCAAATACTTCGGAAATAGAATACACTGAAAATTTTGAAAACTATGCAGTGTCACTTGAAAGTTAGTTAATAAACTGAATGTCGAACTAATTTTTTCTTGGTTTACAATATTTATAGATTCCTACAAAATTGAAACCTATTATTGTTATTATTATTATTATTATTATTATTGTTGTTGTTGTTGTTATTGTTGTTGTTGTTTTCTTTGCACTTTTTGTCACTGATAATGTTGATTTAAAGTTTGAAACCAATTTATAACTGCTGTTTAAAACATAGCAGATAATTTTCATAATTTCTATTCTTCTTTTCACGAACAAAAGTATTTGTTTCTACTCAGAAAATGTTTATATAAAAATAATTTTTTGCAGAAGACAAAAAATACAAATCATTAAAAAATTCCAGCAAACTGTCTAGATGAAATATAAAATTTATACTTTTTATATGTATAAAAAAGTAACAATACTTAAATTTAAAAGTGTAATTTAATCCAGTCCTAGACACAAATGTTTTATCACAATCTTATAGAGGTCCCGAAAGTCGGAAGTAATTCTCTAATATGGCAAGGAATTTGACAGGAGGTTAAACAGTCACAAGAACGGGAGTTAATTTTAAATAAATTCAATAGTCAAACGACATTTAAAAATAAATATCGTTTGACTATTGAAAATCTATTGTATGTCTTCAGTTTTCCACCAGACTTCTTTCATTTCATACATGTTGTTTGACTGAACCTGTAATAGACAGGATGTGAGTGTGCGGATCTAAATTGATAGGAGAACCACCCAGCCTAAAGGTGACACCCGATTTATGGCTACGACGCTGTACGGCGGCAATGAGTGAGGCTTGGCTCCGCATGAACAACACGGGTCATAAAAACATAAAAAATAAGAAGAACAGCAGCAATAAATCGGAGGGCAAAGATTAAGAAGCAGGTGCACGAGGGACTGAGAATTTTCCCAGTCAAGAATAGGCGTCTTAAATACTTAGAATGCAATGCACATTTAAGATGCATCCAATGCGAGTAAAAAACATAAAACATGAACCGACATATGAACAAGGTGGCTCGTTCCCCAGCCCAATTAAGAGGTGGGGCGAGCGAATCGGAAGCCAAGAAGGCAAGATCCAATCACACAAAAAAAGAAAAGACATATATATATACATGGTGTGAAGCATTTTAGAGATAGCAACCGTTATTAAGAAAAAATGACAAGAAACTAAGCTGCCACAGGGCCAACAAGAGATCCCCGTATTACAAAAAGAACCACAGAAACTAAGATGCTACAGGGCAGATGAGAATTCAAATCAACGAAGGAATGCCCAGCGTGAGCTCCTTACGAAGAAAGAAACAGTGACGACGTGAAATTACTTGCTTAGCGAAGATCCGCAAACTACGACAAAGTGCAGTACAAAAAGATGAGCTGAAGCAACTACTACTACTAGGCCGCTACCTGAAGGTGTACGCATCCTCTTATAGTGGTATGAATTCGCCGACGACCGCCGCCAGCCAATGCTGACTGACCCGTGGAACAAGTGCGGAACCATCGTAAATCAACGCACGAGAACTACCGGGAGTGATCATCGATCAATGAACTTTTTTTAGCGTCGAGATAGAACTTGTAAGGTATACACAAGATTCGATTCACAAGAATCGAACTTTTGAGTGAATTAAAGAAGCTGCTTCAGAGATGCTAATTTCGGCATACGCTCTTAGTATAAATACCACGCAGCGTCATTAAGAAGAAAAGAGAGGTTGTTAAGGTTGAAAAGGTGTTATCCTGCGCTAGTGCTTAGCGGGCCAGAAGTTTACATGGCAGTACTGCTGGTTTGACTTACTGTTCGTGAGTATAAAAATATATTGTTCTTGAAAGCTGTGTTTATACATTCCGTACAAGTAGTACGCATGCTTATTGCTGTAAAAGCCAATTATATGTGCAATGAATTCAATAAACATTCTTTCATGTATAAACTGTGTTTGCATCAAATTCAAATAGAGTGCCACTTCAAATTATATACACCCGAGTCTGGGTAGAAGTGAGCTTAGCATAGATTCTCTATACTGGCGCCCGAAAATATATATACCCTGGTAGTTAGCGTTACATTTGTAACGAACAACAAAATTGAAATTAAAAACTGTGTACTGTGTACTTATATTGATAAAATTGTTGCAAGTACTTATATACTATTTAAAAAATGAGTGTTGTAGAACAAAATCCTGCTGGAAATTTCCCTCGGGTAAATATGGTTCAGCAAATTGCGCCATTCGAAGCCACCTTCAATGGCGGCCTCTCAAGCCAATTCCTAAAGAAAATTGAGCATTACTTTCAGCAACAATGCACCCCAGAGGGGGATAAACTTAAAATTGCTCTACCCGCTTTAAGAGGTAGTGCATATCAGTGGTACACGTGTATGCAAAGCAGTAATCTGATTTTTGACTATTTGTCATTCAAGCAACAGTTTCTTAGTGTTTTTCCAAAGATCTTTAATCAAAGTGAAATTGAAGCGGAAATTTATTCGCTAAGGCAACGTGAAGGTCAGTCTGCGTTAGATTTTGCTACGGAAAAGATTTCCAAGTGTGAGGAATATCTAGAAGGGGTAACGGAAGCGGTAATCTTAAAAATAGTTATCCAACGTTTGAAGCCAAGTATTCAAGATTTTTTAGATAATCAAACAATTACAAGCAAGGTTACCCTCCTTCAAGCTTTAGCTAAACATGACAATAGGCATTTCTTCGCTACCCCATACCGTCATTCAGGTACGAGAAGTTTTACACAGCCGCGCCAAAATTTTTCGCGAGTTTCAAACCAGCAGCGTAAGCAGTACCGCAGGCAAAATAATAGAAGCGCACGGCGTTATAATGAAATTAGTGCTCTTAAAGTAAATAATATGGAAGCACCTTACTTGCACTGGCAAGTTGATTCACATGATATGGTTCAACCTGTTGAAACTGTGTGGTCAAATGTATTATTTTGTCCGAGCAGTAATCATTATTTTGAGAATAGTGAAAGTCAGGGTATTTTTGTGGCTTATAAAGAAAGTGAGTCTAGCTGGAATGATGAGGTAATTCCAGTACAAATTTCTGAAAATAGCGCCGATACTAATGCTAGTGGTTTAGAAAATAAATCATCTGACACTTCTATTAATGCTATACCTGATATTATTGATGCTATACCTGATATTTTAGATGATATTCACACATCTGTTAATGAAGGAAATTTAGTAGATGACGAAGTATGCGTTACGGAAGTTAGTGAATACTTATTAGTTGACGACAATAAAAATTCTTTAAACGATAGTAGGAACTCGCTAGGTAATGATGATATTATTTCAAGTTTCCATCCGAATGAGGATTGTGTAGGCCAGGTTGATAATATGGTTTTAAATAAAGTACATGAAAACCATACTGAGAGTCAGGATGAAAAGTTGACACAGAGTTATACTGTAAGTAGTTTAGCTGATGCTTCGGAAGTTATAGACGCAGGTTGCATTAAAACGCACCAGTACGAAAAGCTTAATCTTCCTAAAACTGAAGCAGTGTTAAAGAATTTAAATGATAACGATTCTGATATCGCAAGTTTCAAAGAGACTTTTTCGTCAAAAGAGTATAAAACTAAAGTTAAGGGGGATAAAAAACGTGAAAAAGCGCCTTCAGGTTCCAGCATTAAAACTGCAAATACTGAAGTAATTAAGGCGGTAAACAAGAAGTTGCATAAGCACCAATACCAAAAACAGAGTCAGTTTGTTGAAAAACATGACACAAGTAGAGAGATAAAGCCAGTAACTAAACACGTTGGTGCTGCGTATAAATTTGACAAAATAGAATCTGCATTAAAATCTAATACCGATACAAGCAAAAGTACGAAGAAAGGTAAAGTGTGCATTACAAAAACTCCATCAAAGGATGAATGCGTCGCTGATAAGGTACACAAGGTTATCAAAAGGAAAAATGACAATTTTAAAGTTCCTTTGCATAAGTACAGGAAACGGAAGATTTCTGCCACCCAGCAAGGTTGGCCTCCTCCCAAGAGACCTCCTGTCCATCGTCAAGCCGGACCAGCGCCTCAGGACCTACGACCTGCTGCACGAAGGATGCCCACACGGTCAACGAATCCCTTTACTAGGACTGCGACCATCAAGAGAGGTTCCACGGATTGGACAGACTGGTGCAAGGAAGTTGCTGCATTCATGAACAAGTCTTGTATCAATTATCTTTTTCTAACTCCCACCCTTTCATAAAACCGAACCAAATTGGTTTGCAGTTCCCCCAGGGTATATACTGTGTAAACATTTTGAGGGGAAGGGGTGAGCCACTGAAAAAAAAACGGCATACTGTTGTTTCATAAATTTTTGAAGGGGACATGTAGTGACTAGAAAAAAAATACATACTGCATAATATACCAATTAACCACTAATATACTAACTTCACAAATCTTAACACATGTGCATTATAAATTGGGGGAGAGCAGATACAGTCAAGAAATGTCATGCTGTGCAATTGTGTTGACAATTTTAACTAAAATAAGTTTTTTAGGGCGCAGTTGGCCATCCCAGTATCCGCAACTCTGCAAATCCACTGTTTGATGGTGTCACCTGTACCCTTCGGGGTTAGTTTTGTAAAATGGTAGTGGTGTTTTTCCCCCACACAACGTGTGGAAGGTTTTTTTGGCTTTGCCACCCATTATGTAAAAAGTCAGACCAGCACGCGTTTTCAATTAGTTACCTGAAGCCGTTCAGACCTCAGTTACCTAATTTTTCTTTTCGAGGGAGGCCAGTGTAAGGTATACACAAGATTCGATTCACAAGAATCGAACTTTTGAGTGAATTAAAGAAGCTGCTTCAGATATGCTAATTTCGGCATACGCTCTTAGTATAAATACCACGCAGCGTCATTAAGAAGAAAAGAGAGGTTGTTAAGGTTGAAAAGGTGTTATCCTGCGCTAGTGCTTAGCGGGCCAGAAGTTTACATGGCAGTACTGCTGGTTTGACTTACTGTTCGTGAGTATAAAAATATATTGTTCTTGAAAGCTGTGTTTATACATTCCGTACAAGTAGTACGCATGCTTATTGCTGTAAAAGCCAATTATATGTGCAATGAATTCAATAAACATTCTTTCATGTATAAACTGTGTTTGCATCAAATTCAAATAGAGTGCCATTTCAAATTATATACTCCCAAGTCTGGGTAGAAGTGAGCATAGATTCTCTATAAACTCTTTCGACGAACTTAGTGCTCAGGGTCCTCCAAACATTACACGAACTGTGATATCCAAGTGGTGGAAACGAGTGCATCCAATAGCGACAGCGGCCCCATGGATGAGCATATTTGCTAATGTAATTTCTTTCACATCCCTGCTTATTACATACTTGCCTCTTGACCAAGGGTCGGAATTGCTTAGTATATGCTAATAATACGCATTATAAATTGCAATTGAGTATATGAATTAATAAGGTGTTTGACTATGAATTCGACCAGATGCTAATGTGTGTACATGTAAATATTTATATATATGTAAATAAACTGTATATATGTATAACCAACGAGTATTCTTTGAGAGTTGTTCCCATTTTTCTTAGTGGTATATTGAACATATTTGGTCACAACTCGACATATACGATTACAGTCTAATAATCCCAGTTTGGGTTGTTGCAGAACCCATATAAAGACTGTTTATAATAACCCATTACATATTTGGATTATTACACAGTTGTTGTTCCTGTTTAAATTACTGGAAGAAAAGTATTCTTATTCGACAGCTTTCACCTCAATACTTGGTATATTGCAGAGGTTGTAAATACCAACCGCCCACTTTTGTATCTTTGTTGATGACAAATTTTCATTACCACCTACCGGTGCATAGCACGAGTGTGAAGTAAGTGCTAGACTGGAGAGTTTGCAAAAAATATGCACTTAAATTTGTCTTTTTATTAATTGTTTATGTATATGTATACTTAAATAACTACGGATGGCTACGGAGCTAATTTGTTGCTCCCTCGTCAACGAATATACTTCGAGAGGTGTCCGACGAATCATCACCTGTAATCCAAGTTTAGGGATGGAATTCAAAAGTAAATTGCAAAAGCATAGTTAAAAAATTCAAAGCAGTGTATTACAGTGTATGTTGGCAGTGTATTTGATATTATGGAGGAAGAACAAAAATTGTAACAGCGGGCAAAAATTCCCATCGCCCACCCTGAAAGCAGGAATCGTCCACTAGTGGGCGGTAGTGACCTGGTTGATTACCACTGGTATATTTTAATAATTCATGGTTTGAATACCGAAAAAACTTTCTGATAATGATCATTGATTTCTTTTAAATATGGCTAGAATGGCGATTTTTCTTTACATAACAAAATAATAAAAGTAATAAGTCTATAATTAGTAGTTTCCCTTATTGGCACTAATTACATTTTTTTCGTATTGAAAAAAAAAGAAAAGAAAATGTAAACAAGTTTAAAAATACCGGTTATTTCTAGGTATATCTGAATCTATTTGCCAATTGAGCGGTCACACTACCTTTGAATACACTGAAATGCCCGTAAACATGATCAAATTCGAGCTATATATATATTTTTTGTTTTATATCAAAATTACAAATTTTCAGTTATATTTTATACAAAAATAGAACTTGTAAATCCATAAATAATTTTTAGATTTTATTTTTAGATGTACACATTACTAAAAAGGGAAAAAAATCATTGGATGTTTCGCGCATCATAAAATTAAGAAATATGCATACAGAAAATATTTTTTGGTCAAATAAAATTAATAATATACTCAAGTTTAATGTAAATTCAAAAAATATACAAAAATTATAGTTTAAATTGAAAAATTTACTTACAATTAAAAAAAAATTAAATTTAGCAATTTTTTAAAAATATTTTCAAGTTAATTTTTTTTAATATATTATTATCTTTTTGGTTGTAGTATGTAAAGAAACTTAAAATACAAATGTGATAAAAATTGTGTGTGTCAACACACATAATTTGGGAGTAACAGTGCACGTAATTCAAAAGTTTGAGAAAACTGAAGTTGGAATATACATGGCTATGGCAACAAAGTGAGCTTTACATAAACTCTCATAACTCGAGAAATAATGCTAATTTTTTATGCGGTTTTTTTGCATATTATTCAGAAATGTCCCAAAAATCAGAATTTATCAAAAACCAAAAATCGATAATGCCCTATTGTCATTAGACACAGTACAGAAGATCATTCGCACTTTATGGAAACGGTTTTGATAGTTAAGTTTTAAGTATAAATGCCGTATTTTATGCGGTGATTTGCTCCTATCTAATAGCAATGGTTCTTGGCAATAGCTCTAGCTCAAATTTTCAATGAAAGTAAATTTATGCTTAGTACTGCCATGTCAGTTATACCTTATTCCTCTTGGACCGTTTTCCAAAGTCCGTTCAGTGTTCTTAGATGCCGTTTTCCTAAGTCTCGTATTAAAAAACCGAAATCGCAAAAGTCCATTGGAGAAGAGTCAGGTAATTTTACAGGTATTTCATTAAATGGGATACATTTTATTCCTGTTTCTAATTCTTCCTTTGTTAAATAAAAGGCGGTTGATTTTAGCCGTGTGACTAGAGGCTTTCTCCATAAGAAGTTTAACTTTATCAATGTTCTTTCCATATATGTCTGGAATTTATTCTTCAAAAATTGGTTTTAAAATATTCTGAGGATAGTAGAGTGAATTAATTTTCGCTTTACTTGAGACTGTTTTGATTTTTAATTAGTCGTTGTAACAAAATTCTGCTACTATCATCAAATCCTTTGAAAACTGTTCTGTACACTGACGTAGCCATTTCGTACGGTCATTCCCGTCAGTTGAGCAATAGAAAATTCATCTTTTTTTTTACTACAGTCTCTTAATTACACCATGCCCCATAGAGTGTTACCGCAAATTTTCATTTTTCAGCAGCTAGGTCTTTTTCATATAATTTTCTACAATTTGTTTTCCTTTCAGCAATATGCTTTGGCAAAAGTAGATGAACTTTAGGTTTAAACATATTTTTTAACTTCAAATTTTTATGAATGATTTTACTTACAGTGCCAGAAGACATTCCTAGTTTCAATGCAATGGATCTTTGAGTCGGTGGATTTCCTTTTAGGATCAGAGACTTCACTTTATTGATATTTACCTGCGTTCGAACAGTCTTAGAATGAGGTTTCGTGGTCATGTTTTCATTTTTACTTTCGGTTAGACGTTTTTCCCTTTCAAATTTAATATATTATAAATACCTAACTTTGATATGCCCCAGCAGAAATATTTATGCCTCTTTATAATTTGTTGATACGAATATTTCTCCCCGTAAAGTGCAGTTACCTAACCTTCGAGCAGTCTAGCAATTTTAGGAGCCATTTTCAAAATAAATCTTTTATTTTACATTCCAATCAAAGCAAAACAATAGCAGACGATTATTCTGAAGTTGCCAATTATTTATCTAAAAATGCAAACGCCAAAAGCAAATTACAAAATCGTTTCCATAAAGTGCGAAAGACCTTCTGTATAACTATTTCTGATACTGGCTACTAATATTTCTTCGAATAAATAACAAAGTTGCAATTATTGAAAATGTTTTCAACAAATTCCCAAATAGTATGCAATTCTATCCCTTTCTTTAAATATTAAAAAAAAAAATTCAATAAGTTCCTGCAATCTTTTTTATTTAAGTTTTTTTAATACAAGCATACTATATGAGTTATTATTGCATTCAATGATATTAGTATCAATAAACTCTTTTTGATATAAGTTATAAATATATCCTTCAACTAAATTAGAATGTTGCAGTTATTGAAAATGGTTTTAACATATCTCCAAATCATTCCCAATTATGTCCTTTTCTTTAAATGTTTAAAAATGTTGAATACCTTGCATTATTCCTTTTTATTGAAGTATTTGATTTTTAGCAATAGCATATTAAGTATCCCAAATGACATATTCAGCTATTAATGGTGGTTATGAGATATTCAGCTATTAATGGTTAAATACCCATTTATTTATTCCTGAGCTGACATTTTCTGGATATCTATAAGTACTGGAAAAAATGTATCAGTCAGATTCGAATATTGGAAGTAAATAAAATCTGCTATGGTTATGCCCTAACACTCACAAGACAAAATTTCGTACACTTACCTAGAGACTTTCAAGCTAGTCAGAGCAATAGGAAGAAATTGTTGATTATGATAAAATATCTGGTATTAAAAAAAGTATATATTTTCGGAATAAAACTGGAAATGCTTAAAGAAGTGCATATTGAGCAAACGTATACACCTCCAGCGTTCAGGTAGCCTTGAACCTATGTGTTATGACATATGTGCTCCTCAGCAAAGCATGAGGGAAGCTATTGCTTAGGAGAATATAGTACTAGCGAAACCTAGGCTCATGGCTACCTATACGCTTGAACCAAGGATTCATACTTATTATATGCTCCTCAGAAAGGCATAGCCCATTGCTGAGAAGCACATAAAATGTGCGATATTTAGGTCCCAAGCAACCTCTGCTCTTGAACCGCTTCGTATTTATCATGTGCTACGCATCAAGGTATAACCGCATGCTGAGGAGCACATAATATGTTCGAAACCTAGATCCAGGGCTACCTGTACGCTTGTACCTAGGTTTCACACTTACTATGAGTTCTTCAGCAGGTCATAACCAATCAGCAAGGCATAACTAATTGGTGCGGAGCACATAATAAGTGCGAAACCTTGGTCCAAGGCTACCTGCACGCTTGGACCTTTGTTTCACACTTACTATGAGTTCTTCAGCAGATCATAACCAATCAGCAAGGCACAACTAATTGCTCAGGAGCACATAAAAAATACGAAACCTAGATCCAAGGCTACCTGTACGCTTGGACCGGGGTTTCACACTTAATATTCGTTCTTCAGCAGGTCATAACCAATGAGCAAGACATAACCAATTGCCGAGGAGCACATAATAAGCGCGAAACTTAGGTACAAGGCTACCTGAAAGCTGGAGATGTATTAATTTGCTTAGTACTCAGCCTCTTTAGCACGCCTTATGCATTTTGTCAAGAGTATATACCTCGAAAGGAAATATATTAGTTTTACTATCTCTTAATTCTCCGGTCGTGAAATGCATGTAAAAAAATATATGCCAGTAAAAATAAATGTCTTCAAAATATTTTATGCTTACATTAAAAATCCTTTTATTAGAACATAATTCTGTTTTGAAATATTAAAACTTATTTAAGTTCAAATTGAAGTGTTTGCGTGTATTAATTAAAATAATCGTAATTATTAAGTGCAAAATCTCATCTCATGTTCACATTAAACGGAATTTGTTTCTCTTGTCATCAAAGAACATCTACTGAGAAATATTATTATATTATCCCGAGACACTCTTCTCAACAAGGACTTCAAAGGATTAAGAACATGACATCTTTAATCTCTGTTAGAGTTGCGGAGAACAAGATGTCTAGAGCATCTGTCGCCATTCAGTGGTTTTGAATGTTTCTTCAAGTACATAATAACAATATTTAAAGCACTCTAAAGCGCGAATATAGTTTATTATGGTTAATTATGACTTAGTTTTCTGAGATGCTAATTTCACGAGTTTCAGTAAGTACATAATTGGATTATAAAATACAGTATTTTGTTAATTTTAAGAAATACGTGGGAGGCAAATTTTAGTTAACTTTTTCTGACACTAATTCTTATTCTATTATAAGAAATTCCTTTTGATATATTTTCTTTCCTATTAAAAGGAGGCTCAGGACCTTGAAGCTCGATAAATTGACTGTAAATAAGGTCTGATTCTAAACACAAAAAATCAATAATTGAAAAAGAAATTTTCTTTCTTTATACATATAAAAAAAGACATAGCTTTTAATATTTCATATATAAAAATGGAAAGTATAAATCTATAAATAAATTTCAAATTAGCAGTTTAGAATTGTATATGATTAACTGGTGATTAAAAACCATAAAGTGCTGCGCGCATCATAAAATTAAGATATATGCTTACAGAAAATAATTAATGGACAGAATATATTTACCTGTAATGTAAAACCAAAAAAATTGTAATAAATATTATTTAAAATAAAAATTGGGAAACTTAAAAAATTATCACTTTAGTTTACATAATTTTGCCACATAAAGAAAAGTTTTCCAGAATTGTACATTTTTCTGATTTTAATTAGTATAGTACCATGAAATATACATATGAGTGTAGTTTTATCAGTTTCCTATTGATAGTTTAAATGTAATGCTGCACGCAAACTCAAATTAGCAGTTAATCATAAAATTCAAAACTGCCAACGTGAAAATTATTTATATATTTATAATTTCCATTTTTATATAAGACACATTTAAAGACATGTACTTTATATGTATAAAGAAAGAAAATTTCTTTTTCTAATATTATTTGAGTTTGTGGTTAGAATTAGACCATATGTATAGTAATTTCGTGTAGCCAAAAGATCCTGTACCCCCTTAGTGAAGTAACTTATTAAATATAGGGGGAAAGCTACTTTTTAATATATAAATGTATCTTCATACATTTTGCATGGATGTAGAAATCATGGATGTACAAAACAAGGTCGATTAATACCTTTCATCCCTTGAATGGGTCGATAAAATGAGAATCAAGCATGCTTGGGAATTAAATCTGGGAATTAAATCCCACGTCAGGTTTACCACATGACCGATGGAGTATAAAAACATACGACAACAAACGACATATGCTGTATGGCACCACAAGCCCACGGTCAAGAAAGTGGAGTTTGGCACCACACATCTTGGTCCACAATGGACTGCGGCGCCATTGGTTAGTTAGTTAGTACAAAACCTGTTAATAAGTTTTCAAAGCAATAATATACACTTGCATATTGTTGCTTATGTAGCACTTGTTAATTTTAAGAAAAGTATGGAAGGAAAATTTTATAATATTTTTTAACATTACTTGTTACTATAAGAAATTCCTTATTATATCTATATTTTTCTTCTTTAACCCTTTGAAGCCTAAAACATAAATCAATGAAAAATTAGCTTTAAAATATATGAAAAGTGGCTTTTTAAATACATGAAATGTTGCTTTTTAAATGCAGGAAAAAAAATCTTTATTAATATAGGGAAAAAAACTACTTTTTAATACCTAATTATTTTTAATAGATTTTGCATGGATTTACAAAATTTGCTAATGAGCTTTTAAAGTAACAATATGCATTTGTATACTATTTCTTTAATCAATTTAAGACTGGTATTGCGAAAACGCAACATTAATTTCTGTATTTTTTAAAGGCATGTTTTAGTTTTTGTACGTCTGAATTAACATTTTTATTTTATTCTCTATACTTTAATTGCTCATAATAAATTTTTTGTTTCCATATTCGCCCACTTTTAGTACTTGCAAAAAATTGCTTTATCCTGGTGTTTTGAAAGGGGAAAAATGACTAATTTCAAATAATAACTGTAAATAGCAGCACATGTTAAATTTCCGATTTGATGCTTGTTCCGAGTTTACTAGAGACTAAAGAACAAAATGGCTTCAACAGGTAAGGCATAATTTTTGTTTTTATGTTTTTCAATTCATATGTTTTTAAATATTGCGAAAACGCAACATCAGTCCAATGTGTATTACTTAATTCCAATGTGTATTATTAGTGCTGCCTAGTTTTTTATTCAGTAAATTGGTATTGTTTGCATTTCAGATAAGTTTGGCTCTAGTAAAAAGCTATTTTTGACATTGGAAGAAGCATTGGAGTATTTTCATGAGCTAGATGTTGGTGATATTTTGGAATCGTCATGAACAGAAGATAAGGATGAACCATTGTTCGTTATTATCCCTCCAGAACCGGGTGATTTGATGGATGAAGAAGCTATTGATGATGATATTTTGTGTGAAAATTTGGAATCACCTAAAGACATTGCAGGTGAAATCGCCATTTTTTTTTAATAAATGTAAAAGTAAGGAATATAGTAAGAAAAATAAGCATATTGTATGGGAAAATGGAGACTACATGGAAGCAATGAATTCTAAAATAAGTTTATTAGAGTTTCAGAGATCTATATCTTTGAGATAGCCTTATCTTTTTTAAAAAGGGCTTGAAGAAATGCAGATGAATTCTGTTTTACCCGAAACTTCACATGCTGGAATACCATCTTCAATTCAAAATCTAATTCTCAACGAAACTCGGAAAGACTGTATTGGCCATATTTATTACTAAAAATAGTGAAAATAAACAAAAATATGGAAACACTGCAAAAGTCAAACAATTACTGTATGTATTAAGTGTAATAAACCTCTTCATGCGAAATGTTTCAAAGACTTTAAAATGTTTAAAAAAATATATATACCGTTTTGGACTGATGTTGCGAAAACGCAACATTTTGTAACTCTCGTAAAAATAAATTTAATTTTATGAAAACAACTTATTTGTGTTATTAATGTTCTAAGAAGTGTTAAAAACTGTTTGGTAGATTTCCAATAAAGTAAACATTGTGAGGTCTTAAATATGTTAAAATTATTTATTAATTTTGTTTCATTAATTTTCCATGGATCCACTAAATCTGTCAATAATCTTTTAAAGTAACAATATACACTCGTATATTTTTTCCTGAAAAGTACTTGCCAATTTTAATTCATAAATTTCCATGGATCTTTAAAATCTGTCAATAAAGTTTTACGGCATATCTTGTGTATAGACCAGGTGGGTCCAACCCGCGGGCCACGGACCGCATGTGGCCCAAAGTAAGTATTAGTGCGGCCCAGAGAAAGAGCCCAAAGCGAAAAAAAAATCAATAGCCTGCATCAGAGATGATGGCAGGCGGCCATTACACATCCCGCTTTGTTCATTCAACAAATCGACAATGCATCATTTGAAATACTATCATTAATTCTATACATAATTTCGTATGCAATTTTTGTGTATTGATTTTATTACAAAAATGAAATGTGCAGTTTTTACAAATTTAACATTTCATATTTGTAATGATATTAATTGCCAAAAAATCGAAACCATTTTCTGATGGCGAGTTTATTAAGGAATGCATGGAAAGCGTGGCATATATAATTTGCCCTGATAAGGAAGATGATATCTATCTAAAATCAGTTTGCCTCATCAAACTATTTCTCGGAAAATTGACGAACTCGGGAAATATATCGAAAACGACTTAAAAAGTAAAAGTTCTAGTTTTATGTTTAATTCTTTGTCGATGGATGAAAGAACTGATGCTACTGACACGGCTTAATTTGCCATTTTTATTAGAGATATAAATGAGCTTATTGTAACTTAATATATTGATTCTTAGGTAACGTTATAAGACACGACAACCTCGAGAGATTTATATGAAGCAGTGAAAAAAATGTTGGTGGTATTCTAATTAAATCTTGCCAACATATCAGGTATAGTTACAGATTGTGCCCCAGCTATGATAAGAAAAGTGGGACTTGTAAGATTAATTGAAGACGATGCCATTGCTGTTCTCTTTTGATGAAGTACCATTCTATATTACACCAGGAAAATTTATGCGGGAAAGCGTTAAAAATGGACCATGTTATGCAAATCGTCGTCAAAACGGTGAATTTTATAAGGACTCGGGACTGAATCATCGCCAGTTTTAGGAATTTCTTAAAAGCTTGGCTGCTGAGTATGGCGATATCGTATACTTAACAGAAAAAAGGTGGCTCGATTGAGTGCAAATTTTAAAAAATCAAAAAATATATAGCCTACTTGATGAAATCAAATTGCTTATGACATTGAAAAAATCTTGTGCCAGAACTTGAAGATGGCAACTAGCTTCCAGATTTAGCATTTTTGATATATTTGATTTCTCATTTAAATTAGTTAAACACCCGTCTTCAGAGTAAAAACCAACTTATCAGTAAAATGTTTCAAACCATAAACGCGTTCCGAATTAAAGTGAAATTATGGCAAGCCCAAGTAAATGTTCACATTGTTTTTGCATTTCGAGATGCTGACCAAGCATAGTTCTAAAAATGGTAAAAAATACGCAGTTTTTTGTTTCCGATTTGGTTTAAGAATTTAAAAATCGATTCAGGACTTTTGGAAAAATAAACCATTCTTTTGCAACTTTTCTACTCCATTTACAGTCGATATAGATATGCTGCCAGAAAATTGTCAAATGGAATGGATAAAGTTGCAATCTGATATCCAACCTAAAGAGAAATTCAATCAAGTTGTTGGACATTTTAAAATCATACCTGCCCAGCGATAAATATCACTCACTGCATACTCATGCGTTATTCTTGTCATCATTGTTTGGAACAACGTCTGTGAACAACTATTTTCAAAAGTGAAGCACACTAAATGTCAAATTAAAACCAAAATATCGGATGAACATCTTGAGAAATCCTTGAAAATTGCAACCACTTGAATTGACCCAAATATTGATGCATTAGTTTCTCAAATTCAACATGAATCCTATAGTTATACTTATAAATAAAAATAAAATTTAGAACGAAATAAATATGTTAACTACATATTATACTTTTATTCATCAACTATTTCTAATGTTAGGTATTCTTGTGTGGCCCAAAACAATTCGTCTTCTTTGAATGTGTCCCAAGGAAGCTAAATGTTTGGACACCCCTGCTACAGATGTATATCTAAGTGCTATTGCTTTAAATAATATTTACTTTTAATAATAACAAAAAAAAGTTTTGGAGCAACAGCATATGTTTGTATATTATTGTTTTAAATGTACTTGTTATTTTAATGAAAGTATGGGACGAAAATTAAATAATGTTTACTCACACTACTTATTTTGTTATAAGAAATTATTTTATGCTATCCTCTTTTTATTTTAAATGAAAAAGCAGATCTTTAAATACAGGTAAAAAGCTACTTTTTCATATCTAAATTTTAGTTCCTAAATTTTTCATGGATCTACATAATCTATCAATAAGCTTTTAAAGTAACAATACACACACTTATTATGCTATAAATTATGTGTAACGCTATGCACTATGTTTTAAGTGATAATTTCATGAGAAAAAAATGAATTATTTATTTGTAATTTACGGCATTGACACACAAACAATGCATGTCAGTTTAGAAGTAATCGTTTAGAGAAATAAGACTTTCTTACAATCGTAATCCCAGATTCTGAAAGAAAATATTTTTGTCTTGAACTACCCCGTGACAAACTAATCACTGAAAGAATTACAGTGATTACAGTCACTGAAAGGCTGTTATGAAAGAAAGTTATTTCAAAACTACTGCTGATAAAGATTGATTTCGTATTGTAATTGACACATTATTCCTTATTTGCATCCACTCTTGCAGAAAGATTATAAACGCCATGTCATGTTTAGTTCCCATAAAGCAACTCAAGTCTTTCACTTCATGACTTTAGGCAAATTATCTTTAAATAAAGCAATTTTCATATTTAAGTGAGACATAAATGAGAGTGTTCAAATGATTTTTTTCAGTCGTATATTTAACAAAATTGCATTATTTTAATTTATTTAGACAATTATACATCTAAAGAATTTTTCACCGATAAATGTTGCAATTATTCACTTCTAGAACACCACTGAATAAATCGAGGGAGGTAAAACCACACCAGAAAGTGTCCCAATTCGAAATAACAAAAAAAATGCATAAAAAGACGAAAAGCACAATACAAATCTAACCCTCAAACATTCGTGCTTATTTTTACAATGTTTTTATTAACTCGCTTTCTTGTTTGTATGTGTGTTTGTCCCTTACAAATATTTCAATCGATTTTTACCTAACTTCCCGACTGGCTAGACATTTGAAACTTATAGAATAGCTCAAAACATGATGACAATGCATTTTTTAAAAACTTTTAGCCATCTTTAAGCAGAATTAATTTAATTTTCAGTTATTTTCAGTTAATTTTGTTTTGCAGACTGGTGCAGCCCTCTTTCGGTCGGAACGGGAACGAAAAGTTAAATGCAAGTTAACTTCCAATTAACTTCATTTTCTTTAAAGTTGATGGGATAATTCATCAAAAAAATCTTAAAAAAGTATTTATTAATACATAGAATTGTCAAGTTTATATGATCCAACAGAAAATTTAAAAACATGGTACATACAAAGTTCTTTTTATCTTGTTATTATTACGTGATAATTCCCAGGTTGGACGGAAATATTCCAAAACTAAAACATAATCTTCAAAAGTTGTTAGAGTCAAGAAAACACAAATACAGATTAACATTCAGCTGCGAGTGAACCGATCTAATAGCCATAGGTCTCACATTATTTCCCCTCCCCCATTGTGCTCCCCTCTTCCTTCCTAAAACGGCAGAGCCACTAGCCCCATAGTATAGCTGTTGCTTACATAATGATGCTTGATTGCGTATAAGCCAATGTACCCAAAATCTTCCCTAGTGGGTACCGTGACAAAAGTGATCTCCTAGGCACATTCGCCTGATCTCTCAACATTTTGTAAGGTAATATTTTTCATTAAAATATATTTTCTCTCTCACTTTATAATGTAATACTGCAAGTGTATGCCAATATTTATAAAATTACGCCTCCTAGGCCTGAAAAATATGAATGAGCTGAAACGTTTTCAAAAGATGAAATTGTTTCAGAATAATGCTTTTCTGTATAAAATGTCATTGTTTTCAAAGAACTATACATTTTATTTGTTTAAAAAAGACTTTAAAATATTGTATCTGGGGGATTTATTTAAAATAAAGGGTTTTTTCTTATTGTTGCAAAATTATTATTTATGTAAATTGTCTATTCGGCTCATTGCGCCTGCTTATGTGACTACCAACATTGCAGCTAACCGAAGGTTAAAAGTAAACTATACTGGTCTTTTGACAGATTTTCGGTATGGACTGCAAACATCACCTACCATCTACAGACCTAAAAGAGGCAGAATCAAATTTGTTCGATTATACAGCGATCAAAGCTTTAGTGGCCTACGAGGCGACAAATGGACTTGTCAAAAGCATGCATAATTATAACTAAGCTAAACTAACTTGCCTTCTATTCAGATAGTCCTCAAGCAGGGTGTATTTAACGCTACCAACATTAATATATAGATGATTATCTCGTTTGGAATACTTGATACGCTAGTGCTAAAATAAATATACTTCAATAAAAAAAGATTATGGTAAGATATTAAAAAAATTTAATATTTTAAAAAAGACAGAACTGGGAATGATTTGAAGATTTGTTAAAACCTGCATGCGTCGAATCTGTTCCATGATCAGATGTTAGAGAAAAGTGCCCTTTATCCCAATCATTCTCGGCGATATGATTGAATTGAGGAGTTCCCGTTGAAAATCGTGGAAATACGAAAATTTTCAAAAACTATTTTTCCACTGATACAAGGGTTTGTTCCAAGACTAATGGGTGGTAAAGGAGGTAAGTGCCTAGCTCAGAACTAAACCAAGCTATCTAGGCACTTACCTCCTTTCTCACGCCATTCGCCTTGGAATAAACCCTTGTATCAGTGAAAAATGCTCTTCAGAAATTTTGGCACTTCCCCGCTTACGGGAACGCCTCAATTATATTTTAAATTCTCTCTCTTTTCCTCTGTCAATTAAAGACAATCGCCCGTTGATTTTTTGAATGTTGCTCCGCTGTTCCTGCATACATCTATACGACTTAAGAGAAAAGTTTTATAAGATTATTATAAAAATTTAAAATTTATAATAATCTTATAAATATGTCAAACAAAGAAATTATTTCCCTACTATTATTTCTAACATCTCATGCTATCAAATTTAACTATTTTCTAAAATTCTTCTTAATCCCTAAAATTATCCGTTCTTGCCCCAAAGTTACTCACTCTACAGTTATTCAAACTCATAAATTTTTTTATACATACTTTATGTTTCAGAGATAAATATTTGATAAAATATCTAAATTTGTTTGCTAAGAATCCATTAAGTTTAATGCGGTCGGTAGTTTTTAATATTTTGCTCAGGCGCCGGAATTTGAGCAATCTAACTTATTTTACTAACTGCATGTTTCATCCACTTAATCATTAACTCCTATGGAAAAGACATAACGTAGGTCGTTTTTAAGCAGTACATGTTACCAATTTTCTAAACTCTCCAATTCAGGAATTGAACTGGGATAACAGTTCACACGAACCAGTAAACAACGAGGAAAAAGTCCAGAGGAAATGAGGCAAAAGAAGACTTGGAAGTTTAAAAAAAAGCTCTTGTTCTTTCTTCAGGCAAAAACTTAGTATAACCATTGTAGTTAAACCAATGCTGATTTTAAAAGCCCTGCGTAGTTATTAAGGCAAATGATACTGTTCAAAGAAAATTATAGTAGTTTACCAACTGGTTTTAAGACAGTAATAATACTTTCATGATTAATCTGTCTGAAAATTTAATAATTCAATGGAAAAATGCAGCACGCATTCAGATCACAAAAGGTACATGTTAATCTCATAATTCATTGTACCTTTCTTAAATTTTAAAAAAATGAATAATTGTAACCCCGTCCAAAAGACTAAAGGGTTAAACTTCATAATTTCAGACTTAAACACTGACAAACCAGATCAAACATTTAAATTAAATTCACATAAGTGTGAAAAATACCACAATTTATGTTAGCCATGATGATAAGAGTTAACATAAGAGTGTTCTGACGATACGGATGTTTCCAGTTAATAACATTATGTAACGTATATATTCAATGACGGCAGAGCAAGTTTCATGTTTCCTCAGCTTTTAAATTTACTATAAACTAATTTTCATTTCTTAAGAATTTAAATTAATCATTATATCTATAGAGAATAGCTCACTTCTACCATGACATGGGTGTATATAATTTGAAGTGACACTCTAAATGAATTTGATACAAATACAGTTTATACATGAAACAATGTTTATTGAATTCGTTGCACATATAGAATTTGCTTTTACAGCAATAAGCATACGTACTACTTGTACGGAATATATATTAACATTCAATAGAAATACACTTTGCAAAAACTCACAAACCAGCAGAGAGTCAAACCAGCAGTACTGCCACGTAAACTTTGGGCTCCCTAAGCATTAGTGCAGGATAGCACCTGGAGCTGCTTACATCGTAGCTCCGTCAACTCGCTTATCTATCAACCTTAACAAAAACTTTTAATCTTTTTTAATCAAGCTGCATGGTATTTATACCAAGCGCGTATGACGAAATTAGCATATCTCAAGCAGCTTCTTTAATTCATTCACTCAAAAGTTCGATTCTTGTGAATCGAATCTTATGTATACCTTACATATCCTAAGGACTAAACATTGTATACTAGGTAAATTTATTGTCCATTCTTTGCTCAGGCTTTCTCAGTTTGACATTTATAACCAACACTCAGAGTTACCTTCCTGAGCCCGAGGTAGCCTTGTAGTAGCGCTTCGGTTTTCGGTGCCGAGAGTACTCGGTTCGAATCCCAACAAGCACCATTAAATATACTCGTGTCTTGACCGTATGTGGGTATGTTAAAGCCCTATACCGGACCGTCCCTCTATGAGGCAATAGAAAGTGGGAGAGCGTACGATCCCCCAGACGTGGCTTCTGGGGTTGCTTAGCAAAACTGAGGAAGCAGCTAATGAAAACTGGCTCCCACCCTTGTGGTACTATTGTAAACCGGAGTCGCACTCCTCAGCCCGCAAAACCTGTATGGATCTGGTCTGGAACACATCTGGCCGACGGGCATTAGCAAAAATACCAACAACGCCAACAACAGTCACCATCCAGTTATTCATTTGTGGGGCTGGTAATGTCTTCATTGCACCCTTTAAAAAGCCTTTGCTTACATGGCATGTTACTTATTGCTGAGATAGCAAAGTAGTTGCCAATGTGCCTTCCTAAAAAAAGTTTTTTACACTTATTCTAGCAATCGAAATTTGAATAGATCATTTAGGATTTATTACCGTATATTCCGGCGTATAACGCGAACTTTTCATAAGAAATAAGATCGAAAAAATAACATCGAAATTTACGGGTGCATGTTACACGCCGGGTATAAAATAATGGATTTAAAAATAAAGAAACGATGAGCATAAAAAAATTAGATTTCTACATATACCTAAATGCTGTTTATTTTTAAAAAAATGACATACCTTAGAAACTTATAAGTTTTCATTATCGGATAGCATGAAAAGTTCGTCATATTCGTCTTCCGTTACATTTTCAGGCTCATCATCGAGTTATGTTTCATCTTCATCAATGTTACTCTGATCCCTAAATAAATAATCACCTTCCATTCCATCTAGATTGTTAGATATACTACATTTATAAAAAGACTTTAGCATTATGTCAGGTTTAATTTCACTCCATGCATTGATTATCCACTCACAAACTATTTCTGGACTGGCATGGGACATTTGGCCTCCTATTGCAAATGTTTTTCTCCTTCGAACATCCACATGTTCCACTGTCGTTTTAAATGTCCTTTGAATGGTTTATTGATACACATTTCTAAAAGCTGAATTAATGGTTTTAATCCGACTGGAATAACTGTAATGAATGTGTTACACTCTTTTATAAATTTCTTCGTATTATCTGCGTATTATCTGTAGATGGAATCTGATCATGTCCCAAACTAAAAGATTCTGGATTCTTTAAGGCACCAGGACGATTTTGCCAAACATATCTTATCCATAATTTTACACCGTTTTCGTCCATTCATCCTTTCTCGTGAACATGAATAAAAACACCATTTCGGAAATTAGATGTCGGCATCGTCTTTCTTTTAATAATACCATGGGTTCTAATTTTGTACCGTCCGCTAAGCAGGAAAGTACTATGGTGAAGTGAGATTTTTCGTGACCTGTTGTTTTTATATGAACCGTCTTTGTTCCTTTCACATCAATTGTTTTATATCCTATCATATCAAACATCATTGTAGTTTCATCGCTATTTCCAATATGAGAAAGTAAATATTATTTGGGATTCGTAGATCAATAACATACTTCTGGAAACTTATCAATTTGTTGTACAAATCTTATGGAAGCGATTGCGAAACTTTTTTTTTCTCGTAGAACTAAATTATTCCGTAAATTGACTACCCAACTGAAAGTTTTTTTAAAGTTTTCACTTTCATTTGCATTCTTTTTTACCGACTTTAAGGCAAATAAGCGTATGCTGTTTCTTGTTACAATTAATCCATTCTGGCCATTTTCTAGTACCCATTTTGAAACACTTTATTCTAGGATAGGTCATTTCGTTACTCCTTTTCGCAAACCACATTTATTCCTTGGCATATTAAATGCTGCGATTTCATTTTTCTTCCACTCACGTACGGAGCTTTCACCAACAACAAACATCCTTGCGGCAGCGCGATTTCTATTTTCTTTCGCAAATTGAATGAATTTTCATTTCAAACCAGCACTGTGTTTGTTTCGTTTGCAGGACAAATAATTACTACTAAAAGATACACTATATCAACTGTATTTCAACTATAACTAAGGCGATTTACTAAAGCCTTCGTTGTTCACTTCAAAATCACGGCTTCAAGTGACAGAAGAAAGAGAAAACATCTGATTCCTAATTCCGCGAATTCATTCGGGTCAGAAGTGCGCTCTTACCCACAGTTTCCAGAATTATTTACTCCTACAGGCATTCCACCCACACATACACATATTGTTCCCCTTATTGTGTGTCAATTCTGTAAACCATTGTTCGAAAGCCTAAAAATCCTTCAAAAGATACAGCATTTACGTCAAAAGATAGAACATTGCACATGTATATTTCATGTTTCTTCGTAAAGAAAAGTGTGTGTGTTATATGGAGAATATACCTAAAAAGTAAAAATGTAGTTTGAATTATATGTCTGCGTTATACGCCGGAATATACGGTATTCTGATTCTTTTAAACATCCTCACTGGTTTTTTCCTTACTAATTTATTTTGGTCCTCCTGTTTTCTATCAAGAATGTTCCTTCTACAAACCTTTTTTTACGTTTGAATGTACTTTTATAATACCACACACACAGCAGATGTAATTTGTTGTGATATTTAGAGAGGATTTAAATATACACTTTCCTAAAATGCTGTCTACTCTGAATATCCAGTTCACTCCTACTTTTCGCAATTACACGTTTCTCAGTAAATACAATTACCCTTTGTAAGTACTTTATTGAAACTTTCATTAAGAAGCTCAGAGGGTGTCGAATGTGATTTGTCCTGAAGCCAACCCAGTTGAATGGATTTATTACCAAGACAGGGATAGTATCCAGGAAAAAAATATCTAGTTATTTATACATTGCGTTTAATGTTAAATGATATAATATATATATATATATATATATATATATATATATATATATACACAGGGTGCCCGAGAATTGTTGGACACTACACTTTACAAAATTAAATTTTTAAAAAACTATAAGTATGAATCGGGTATTTGAATGATGCCTGACCTACAAAAGTGCTAGATTTTCGTTTCCTATAATTTTATACCACAAAATCTGATAGATGGCACTACGCATCAAGGCGCAGTAGACATGGCGACTGTACAGCAGAAAGCAATGTGCGTTTTACGGCTCGAAGAATTTAAATCTGTCATTAAAGTTAAAAGACGTTATTGTTTGAAATATGGATGTCAACATCAACGAATGCGATTAAGAGATGGACGAAACAGTTGGATTGGTCGCGGTGGTCCAATTCAGGGAACTCCTCGATCGTCAGTTTTAACCCCCTTTGATTTTTTCATGTGGGGTTACGTCAAAGATATTGTTTACAGGACTACTTGTCCTAATGTAGAGGAACTCAAGCAGCGAATCACAGATGTTATTCATTCAATAACTCCTCAGATGCATTCAAATACTTGGAATGAAATCGAATATCGTTTAGATGTTGTACGAGCCACCAAAGGATCTCATGTTGAAATCTATTAATTTGTGTATGCAACAACTCTCGGGCACACTGTATATATATATATATATATATATATATATATATATATATATATATATATATATATATATATATATATATATATATAAATGAATGTTTTTTAGGTTTGTTTGTTCGTATTTTATGCGCTGCCGTACTGTTCATCCGATTGCGGTGAAACTTGGTCAACTTATTGCTTGAACTTGCGCGATGGTTATAGACTTTAATTCATTCCTCTACGAGGTTCCATTCCCGAATCATGTTAGAAGTATCAACGGATATTGAAAATAGCAAAAACAAATCGCCAAATATCCCCGGATATTTTTGTTCAAAGCCATTGTAACATTTCATGGTTGACAATTAAATTATAACATTTCCGTAAAAATAAATAGATATGAATTTAAAAACGTGATTTATTCATGTATTGGCGCATGCAAGAATGAATTTGATATATTATTTTCATGTACGTGGCAACGCCGGAATGTTTCTTTTTAAAAATGAAAATATAAGGATGGAAAGTCATTCATTTTCAATGAATGTGTCATCTATCCATTTCATGAATTGAAACTATCCCAAGCTACCTGTTCAAACTCAAATTTACTGCAGGACACGTTGACTTAGCAAAAACACGTGCGTTTAGCCTTGCGCGATGATTTATATAACTGAAGTGACATTGAAACATAGCAGATGATTTAGTTTTGAGAAAGAATTACAATCATGAAATACGTGTATATAATAATTAAGAAAGTCTGAAAGTGGCATTGAAACGTAGCAGACGATTTAGTTTTGAGAAAGAATTCCGAGCATGAAATACGTGTATATACTTTTTCTATAATAATTATCAGATTTGCTGTGTTTTAATATTGAATGTGATCTCAATCCATTCAAACATTATTGATTATTTTTCTATAATACTATATCCATTCAAACGTTATTGACTAGCTGCAAATTATGCTTTAAAATGCCCGAAAAAAGGAGAGAAACTTTTAATCCTGCAGAAATAAGGGGAAAATGTCGAACATTGTTGAGAAATGAGCAATGTGATAAAAAAACAGAACAGCGCGAAACCAACAGAATTCGAAATGCAGTTAGACGCACATAAGAATCTGAAGAAAAAACATTCCCAAGAGCTCGAAGGTAAAAGAATTCGAATTATAGTGATCCGAAGCAGTGAGACTGATGAAGAAACTTTTAACGCATCGAAGATATGATCGTCTTCAAGCTTCAACATTGAAAGGAGAGGAAAGCGATGAACAACGACAGCACCGACAACAAACTAATGCTATTTGCTACCGCAAAAGAATTTTAGTGAAAACTGTAGAACATCATAGCATGAGGCTAATCATTGAAAAAATCAGAATCTGAATCCCGAGCAAAGCCGGGTAATACATCTAGTATATATATATATATATATATATATATATATATATATATATATATATATATATGTAATAGCACGGGCGCGGGCCGACGAATGAAGGGCTGAGTGGCATAGTCTTGAGTAAGGGTTCATCTTGTCGCCCGGCCGTGCATCACAAATGTTTACGTCCATTCCCGCATTTAATTTCAACCCTCGGACACAAATGATAACACAAATTTCACGACTACATTTTATTGCGATCACCGACCGATCCGTCGGTATGGATGCAGCAAGAGAAAGTACAAGAATCCGTCCTACTTCCGGACGTCAACACTCATATAAACTTCAGTCCATCACGTGATTAAAGGGTTTGTCTTAATAGTTGATTGGTTTAAAGTTGTTGTTGATGTGCAGAACTGATTTAAACTTGTACTGACGCCACGCAGCGTCCCTTTAGTTAAAAAAGAAAGCCATCGTGAATGATTTTGCCGAAGTCTGTAATAATGGAATTTAACGCGAATGCCCAAAGGGAATTAAGTAATTTAAGGGATTAAAAAAGGGTTTGTAATTTGGAATAGTAAAGTGAGGTATTATTAGTTTTTAAATGTTAAGAGTGTTGAATTAAGAAATTACTAGTTTTTAATATTATAGAATATCCCCCCCGTCCGAGAAGAGGCTGACCTACAATGCTTGTATTGGAGGGCAGACTCACTCAGATGAGTGAGAAGAATGGGCGTTAAAAAATTTGGAATAAGTTAACGAATAATTTTCAATTAAAGTTAAATTGCAAAAAAAAATTTTAAAGATCACGTGATGAGCTGACATAACAACATTATCAAATTTACTGAAAAATATATGTAAAAATCACTAAAAAGAAATACACATAATATTAAATTGAAGATTCTACCTAATCATCAACTGAAAATTGCTGCGCAGGGTGGGCCCTCCCCGCACAACAACATCGCAGGGTGGGCCCTCCCCGCACAACAACATCCCAGCAAAAAACAAATTTCAATTAAATTTAACCAAAAAAAACTAAGTTATCAAATTTTCACTTTACATCAATTTTAATTTTGAGTCGACTCACACAAATAATAGAATATAACAATGAAAATATCAACATCAACCAAAAAAAATGTTAAGTAAATGGAATAGAACATGACAATAATAATTTGAAGTTATTGTACTTTCCTCCTCAACTCTCACAACGTTGGGGTGAGTCCAAAAAAGTTTTTAAGGTACACATGGTAGCCTATAGTTCACTGTCCTTGTTATGTTAGCTACAGTATGTTGCTTGAGAAAAGTACAAAAAAAAATAATCATAGTTCGGCAGGTTCTGTGACCTATCATCTCGCAAGCGCAGAATACACAAAAAAATCACAATATCTTGGCTTAAATTTAAAAAAATAGTCCTTTGTAGTTGGTTACATAAATAAAATCACAGTCTTTATAGTGCTGTGCTATTTCTGCTTCACAAACGTAGAATACATAAACATCACATTATCTCGACTTGTTTACATATAAAGAAAAACAGTTATTTAGTTACATAATAAAAAATCACAGTTTATAATAAAAATCACACTTTCAATAAAAATCACATTTCTAATATATAAATTGTATATAAAAATTATAGAGCCTATATTTTGTTAATCAAACAACTCAATCTTGTACGAGTTTTCAGTATATCACATTTTATTCATTATATCTAGTTTCCATATCTCTATATTTCTTATTACTCTCATTTCAATATTCATTTGTTATTCCTACAATATTTACTTATTCAAAAAAAAAATCTCTATTCAATATTTTTTAATTATTCTATTCATATTTATTCTAACTTTATTTACTTATTCTCAATACTTTTCACTGTGTTTTCAACTTATTTATTTACTATTCATTTGTGTACATTTATTTCAATTCTACGTGGATATCCAATTTTTGTGTTGAAGGTACCTTGTTGTATGTGTGTCACCCAAACTCTTAGTTTCAAATTCTTTAATTCTACCTCTAAGTAGTGAGGGTTTGTGTTTATGTTTGTGTAACAAGTGGGTTTTCTATCTCCCTATTGTTCTCTGACTAATAAGTTGGAAGAGTCTTTTTAGCCGTACAGTGGACTAACCGTGAATCTCCGACAGGATATGACTGCTTAGAAAAACAACATTTTGCATAGTACAAAGATGGAGAAAAAGGAAAATGTGCAGTTGTCATACCTGTGGGAGTATAATATATAAAAATGGGAGGACAAAAGGAGTGGCCATCCCAGCCCTGTTTTAGTCATTACTCAAGCATATGGTCTTCAGCACTTTAAGTGACTGAGTTGATGAATTAAAAACAAATAGCAAAAAAATTAAAAAGATCTTAAACAGTTGGGACGACATCCAACGCGCTTGTAGAGGTGGGTGATAGGGAAGTGTATTCAAGAAATAGAAAATTTACTGAAAGGTTAAAGAAGTAGAGTTGTCATAATCAGGGTTTAAATTGAGATCCAAAAAAAATTCACATATAATAGTGAAAAAGAAGAAAGTTTAAGAAGAAAGTTTAAGTAAGACAGTTTTTTTTTTTGGTGTTTTTTTTTTTGTTTGTTTTTTTAATTTATTTTTATCTTTAGAAGGACAACACATAATTAATTATATCTATTAAAAAAGTATAATGATGTTAAGCATCACATAGAAAAGAAAAAAAATGGATCTAATGTTCGTCATTATTCGTGGTGTAGTTTTAAGTTCTATGGTGCATTATAGTATCTTAATTTGCAAGCATGGACAATTTCAGAATTTATTTTGCTGTGAAAGTTTGGTTTATCAATTTTATAATTAACTTTTGACATTTGTTTTAGAATAGTGTAAGGTCCAGAATAGGGTGAGCTTAATTTTCTTGTATTAGGGTAGCTAAATTCTTCGAATAACACTAAATCTCTAACATTAAATTTAGATTCTACAAAATGTGCATCATATTTTACTTTATTCCTATTATGGTAATTAATTGTCCTTTCTTTAGCTAATTTTCTCGCCTCATCCACCTGAGGATAAAAATCTTGTTTTTTAACATGAGGTTCATAAGGTAATATTCCAAAAAGTAGGTAAGCTGGAATCATTTGGGTAACTGAATGAGGCGTATGATTGTATTCATTAATTACTTCATTTAATAGGGTTGTCCAAGGAGTTTTACTTGTTGAGTTATGTACTTTGCACCTTAATCTAGTAATTATTGTTTGATTTACCCTCTCTACCTTCCCATTCGTTTGTGGATGATGACTCGTTGTAAGTAATTGTTTCACATTATTATGCTCTAAAAATCTTCTAAACTTTGAACATGTAAAAGCTGCGTTTCTGTCCGTTAGCAGTTTTTTAGGTGTTTGAATTTGGAATATTTGTTTTAAGCAATTTTATAAGTTTCAGTAGTTACGCTTTTTGATGGAAAAGCCCAAATATAACGCGTGGCATGGTCAATTATCAAATGAAATATTTCTTTGTAGAATTATAGTAATTAAATCCGCCTACTGTGTCTAAACTTAAGCACTCGAATGGTTGGTCTGTCGGAGGTACTTCTTGCAGCAATCCAAACCTTTTCTGTCTTTTCTTTTTGTTTAATTAACAAGTATGGCAATGTTTAACATAATTACTAATGTCCTCAGTGATTTTGAGCCAATGATATTGGGGTGTAAGTAATTGCTTATGCCAAAATTAGAACATTTTCGACAAATGTTTAGGTCCATTCCCGCATTTCATCTCAACCCTCGGACACAAATGATAACACAACTTTCACGACTACATTTTATTGAGATCACCGACCGATCCGTCGGTATGGATGCAGCAAGAGAAAGTACAGGAATCCGTCCTACTTCCGGATGTCAACACTCATATAAACTTCAGTCCATCACGTGATTAAAGGGTGTGTCTTAATAGTTGATTGGTTTAAAGTTGTTGTTGATGTTGATGTGCAGAACTGATTTAAACTTGTACTGACGCCATGCAGCGTCCCTTTAGTTAAAAAAGAAAGCCATCTTGAATGATTTTGCCTAAGGCTGTAATAATGGAATTTAACGCGAATGCCCAAAGGGAATTAAATAATTTAAGGGGTTAAAAAAGGGGAAATAAGAATAATAATTGGAATAAAAATTAAAATTGGAAATTCCAATTTTAATTTGGAATAGTAAAGTGAGGAATTAATAGTTTTTAAATGTTAAGAGTGTTGAATTAAGAAATTACTAGTTTTTAATACTATATATATATATATATATATATATATATACGTTATTAAACGTGATGCGGGAGAAAAAAATTCAAAGCATTTTTGCTTTAAGTAAGACACAGTTCGTTTAGTTATTAGACAATTTTTTTTCAAGATAGACAGATAAAAAATTAAACATTCTAAGGATGATAAATTTTTATCTAATTAAAATTGTAATCTTCCCCGCCATGAAGATGTATATCCAAATTTGCTAAATCACGTAGCAAAACATTTCATGACATATTCTGACCTAAATACCTTTATAACATTTCTTTTTGACTCCAAATCGAGTGATTTTTCTACATTTGAGTGATATCCTCATACATGATAAGTTGCTTCTTTCCAATAAATTACTAAAGGAATATTGATATTGCAATTATAATCCAGCTCTTCCGTGATGAAAGCCATTCAACCAGAAACGAAAACTGAAGGGAAGCTCGCGATATTATTTGCATCACAAAATGAAATCAATAATCGTTTCCTGACATATAAAACATGTAAGCCTTGTGTTTCTAATCTCGCGGGGATATTCAGATGATATTGCTCCCACAGAGTAATCGGTTTTATACAAAATATGGTCCAAAAATAAATTTTGGAAGAAATTAAGTTATTTGATGACACGAACAATACTATCATTTCGGAATTTAAAAAATAATGTGTAGTGATAAATAAATTAAAGAATCAAGACAGTATAGTGGAAAGTATTATCAATACTGATGTTGCGTAACAAAAGGAAATTAAAAATTTCCATAAATAATAGTATCATTTAAGCCTTGAAAAATTAATTTTTCATTTCTAATTCATTTTATTAGGCAATCCAGATTTAGAAAGAAATTTTTGAATGCTGTTTCACAAGCGTAAAAAATTGATATTTAAAATGTTTAATCAATTGCCACAATTGACTGTGGGACTGTATTTCAGTCGTTCGAAAAAGGGAAAGTTAATGCTTTAAACCACTTTACATAGCAGTATAAGTAATACTATTTGATCTGAATTGAACATTAATAAGGTTTTCATTTATTATAGTATCGTTAATTAAAAATATTTGAAAAGTATTTCAACCTACGTAGTTTAAATATTACTGAATCTTGATTCAGAAGCCCAGTACTTAACAAAGTATTTAATATGAATTAAGATATTCCTCGAATTTTGATTTGTAGCATTGACGTTTGAGCGAAGTAGCTTCATAAAAAAATTATCCATTAACACTTTAGTTTCATTTTATATAGCATTTCATAGTTAGAAAGAAATTATATAATGCTGTTTCCCAACAATAAATATATGTAGAATATGAAATATATGATTCAGATGCCCTGTACTTATCGAGGTATTTAATTTTAATTAAGATATTGCTCGCATTTTGATTTGTAGCGACTGATTTATGAGTGAAGTAGCATCATAAAAAAATATCCATTAATACTTTAGTTTCAGTTTATAATGCATTTCATAGTTAGAAAGAAATCACATAATGCTGTTTATGAGTAATAAATATATGAAGAATAGGATATTTATGATTCAGAAGCCCAATACTTAACAAAGTATTTAATTTTAATTAAGATATTGCTCGCATTTTGATTTGTAGCGATTGATTTATGAGCGAAGTAGATTCATACAAAAATTATCCATTGCCACTTTAGTTTCATTTTATAATGCCTTCATAATTAGAAAGAAATGCTATTTCACATCAGCAAATATATGAATTTAAAGAGCTTTTTCTAGCTTAACAATAAACTATGGGATTTTTCTTCTTCTTTCTTTAGAAAACAAAAATGGACTGAGCTATAGTAGTACGTTCATAGAGGTATAAATAATAAGAGATTAGCTGTACAGATTATTAAAAAGAAAAGCTTTCTTTGATTGTAATAGTTACAACTAAAAATATTTTAAGATTATTTTGACCTACAAAATTTAAAGACTATTGAATCATGAATCAAAATTCCAGTACATAACTAAGCAATTAATTTAGGTTAAGACATTACTCTCATTTTACTTTGTAAAAGCCATTTGTGTTTATGCAAAAAAATATTAATTGCAAAAGCAAGATATTCAAAAATCTATGAAATGACATTCGTGAATTTTGGACAGATTGGGATTTTTAGAAGATATATATTGCCCAAAGGGAATTACGTTTTGTGTTTATTTCAATGTAAAATCAGAAAAAGGAAAAGCCTCCTCACATCTAAATAAAAAAATGCCTATATTTCGGAGAAAAATTTCAAGTTCATTTTAATTTATGTTCATAAAAACAGAATTCGTAGTTTATGTAGTATAAAAGCGTAATATAATGTAATATCTATGGAATAAATGCGATATTTGCAATACATCATTTTATCACACAAGAGCTTAATGGGGAAATTTTACAATAGGATTATAAATAATCTTATCCATTTGCATTTAGACCATCATCATGTTATCTGAAATGTTTATTTAGGTTATTAATATCATGAAATACACTTAATGAAAACACTGAGGTCTTTTGAACTTATTTGTTTCCATATATTCGATTCGGTTTTTCTATTTTTTTATATAGATTTTGGTTTTAAAGTTTGCTTAAAGCACCATTCCTTCAATTTTAAAAATTAACTCTACTGAGTTTTTTCGAGTGTAATGCACCTCGTAATAAAGTAAGAAAATTTAGCAATTCCAATAGTTGTTTTTTTAACATTTCAATTATTTTATTGAAATATATACCATTCTATTTTTGTAATCATAATTGTGGTTGTTCGTTCTTCAATCTTAAGACTATTATTCTAATATTTTTTTTTTATTCACTTAGGCCATTAAATTTATTTAAAAGCATTAAAATTTCTTTCCGCAAAAATTTTATCACAAATATTTAGGTCGTTTACATATTATTTTTGAGTGAGAGTTACACTGTTTTCGTTGATCAGAAAAGAAAAAAAAATGTCGCTAAAGTTTCGAATTAAACATGGAAAGTATTAAACAGGATAGTAGGAATCACTGATCCCTCCAAATCTTTCAATCCCAATTATAACTTAGCAAAGACGCTCTTCCCCAAGGGTATTTCATCCTTTTCCGAAAAAGAAAAACAGTTTTCTAATGCCTGATAAATGTTGATGCACTGCTTTTTTTATACATCATCTTCTTCGAAAATTCTAATGGATAATTTTTCTCTACGTCCTTTTAATTTTTTTTGTACTTTAATATGTTTGTTTTACCTTGAAAAAACATAGGTTTGGGTATTTATTACTTTATAGCTCTTCTTATATGAAATCCATCATTAAAAGAGATATTCAGTTTAATTAAATCAAACATGAAATTTTCAACGTAGATTCCACTTTATGGCCACTTTCAATATTTCCTCTGTTTTTTTTTACTTTTTTCTGATTGTAGACTTCTTTCAACATCTGTTTCATATTGAATGGTTTTACGACACGACGGAATCATGAAGTGGGATCCAGAAATAAAATCTAAATAGATAAAATTATGTGAAAATATTTTTTCAAGCAACTAATAAAGATTGTGAAGTATTGACAAAAACTGACGAATATTATTCTTAACAAAATTTTCTAGAAAATATAATGAAGATACAAAGTTGCCATGATAAATAGAATTGGTCAAAGGTAATAAAAATATGTGTTGGATATTCGAAGAGGGGGTTGGACTGTCATGGTTATATACATTTCTAGAATTTAACACACATTCAGTGTTCATTTATGAGAATTTCATATCATATTTACTTGATAAGCATAAGGTAAATTACTATCACTTTTTGATAGGCTATAAACTGTCCGCTTGCGATAATGAGGTAAGTTACGTTTTTATGGGAAGAATACGGAGAATAAAGAAATTCTTATTATTAAAATTATTTTCTTAACTTAGATAAAGCCGTGGCTAAAAGTAATTTATAGTAACCGTGGCTAAAAGTAATAAATTGTCGGATCAATAATTTATCGTAACACTGAAACTTATTAAATAGAAAAGAGCTATATTCATTTGAAAATTAAGTGATTTTTTATATATAATTTTGTCAATGGCCAAAGAGTTAAAGCCTCAGTTGATAGCTGAAATTTTAAAATGAAGTTAATTTCAATCATGCGCAGAAATGAGGTCTTATTTTAAAATAAATGTAAATCCCGATAAACATAGGCATATAATGCAAAAGTACAGAAGTATTGTTACCAAAGTCAGGTACAGAATTCCAAAACATGGATCAAAGGAATTTTAATTGACTGAATTTCAACAGTAAATTAGATAACTAATCGGTACAATTAACAACATTTAAAATAGCAGACAACTGAAACAGACTTCCAGTGCTCTTTGTATCTTAATTTAGAATTTAAAATACAAAGACGATGCATAAAAGCAAAATAGATAAGGACATGCAAAGAAAAGAAGAAAGTCCGGATATAAATTAGATAAGTAATCGATACAATTAACAACAATTAATATAGAAGACAGGTGAAGCGGATTTCCAGTGGTCTTTGTATCTTAATTTAGAATTTAAAATACAAAGACGATGCCAGAAAACAAAATAGATAAGGACATACCAAAAAAGAAGAAAGTCTATAAACGCTGTATAAAATTAGATAAGTAAATATTAAAATCAAAATGAACATTTAAAATAGAAGATAGATGAAATAGAAATGTTTGCCTCCATTTAACGATCTCAGTCGTAGTGTTGCAGATGGTTTCTATCCATAAACTCCCTGAGGTCGTAGAGCTGGCAAAGGGAAGCTGGCGGCCAGTGGAAAGCGATAAAGATGTTTCAAAAAGAAATCATGCCCAATGGAAAAATGGAATTCGCCTGCTGCTCTTCTTTGCCCATTTGGAATGTTCGAAACTTGGTTCCATCACATTTTATGCGAGTTTTCTCAAGCAAAAATTCTATGACAGAGAGTTTTTAAGGATGTTTTCACAATTAATTTTATGGTAATAAAGAACATCCCTTTGTAAGATTTTTGTAAAATCATAGCACCTCTGTTGAACTGGAACTCGGCTATAATTGTTGCCCTTGATTCCACAACGCTCAAGGATCTGTTTTGAAACGACCGGTTTGATTTTGTAATAGGAACATGAGAGGGAAGGTCATTTTTAGATAACAGCTGTTTGAGAGGCGAAGGGCTCAATTAATAGCTTGTAAAGCTTTCTTAGAATCGGAAAGAGTGACCACTTACGAAAAATTATTGTTACGGCGTAACCACGGGCAAAGTAAGAAATGAACTGCTCCTAAATCTCCATCAAAGGAATCTCTTTTATTATCAACCTAGATGGCAAAAGAAAAGAAAATTTCGCGGCAGACCTGCTCCAGCATTGACAAAAAGTATTCGTATAGAATCACCGTGGGAGAGTTTGTATCTCAGTACCTAAAATTGCAGATCACTTCACCGCAGATGAGAAAAGAACAGTTTTACCAGGATGTACTCCAAGGAGATGGATCTACACTGCTGTATTGTTGACAAGATTGAACTCGGCATAAATGTCCCTCAACAAAAATATAACTGAGTTACCTTACAGAGTTTTCTTTCAAAATAGTAGATGTCCAGGTAATAAAATTTTAGGCTGTTTCCTCCAACCATATTACGTCTCTGAGAGTTTTTTATAGAAATAATTAAAGTCAAAAGTAGTTTCTACGATGTAAAGTTTAATTAAAGTAACGTATAATTCAAAATCTGAATACTTGAAATTTGGCTTTGAACAACAATGAACTAAAAAGCATTATAAGAAGTTAGTTGTTGGATTTATGTCTGAAACGATGTGTCTAAATGGTAGATTTTATTTATTAATTATAGAGAGAATCTAGAGCTTTTACGAGTGGTAAGATTGAATGAACGTTTAGTAGAATCATTAAGGATAATAGAGTTTTTATAATATTTATATTTTTTATGTAATAGTAACAAATTGTTGTTAAAATATACCCAGTGTTAAAGGGATAACATAATAAATTTTCGTAAATATTCAATTAATTGAAATCAGACAGATTTGATCAACTAAACAATATTCTGCAACTGAAAATATATTAAAAGTTTAATAACAGGAACTGAAATCTATGAAGTATAGAAACCACGTATAATTTTGAAAACACTTTAGTTAATACATTTAAATTCCTAAAGAATAACAAACTCTGATCTAATCCTTTTATGAATTAGAAAAAAATATCCTTACATATAAATTTTCTTTCTTTGTTTGATCGTAGTATCCAAAAATAATTTAACATATTGAGACCGAAAAGATCTGATCCGTTGGAAACTTCCAAGAGAATCGTCTAACCAATCGCCTAGTGACCAAAATATCATCCATTTTGGAGAGTACTTCTGTCACTTTCTTACCTGAAGGCGTATTTGTTGCTTTAGAGAAAAATTTTAAAAATCATTCTTTATATATATTTTACACTGCCACTCTCCATCAATTCTGAAGATTTCTTTTTTTTTCCTCCTTTAATTTTTTTTTTCTTTTTTACCTTTACAAAGAACTCGAAAGTAATTTCTGTATCCTGAAGCACATCCAGTTTCGGAAAGCGAATAATGTTGAAAACTGTGTGATATATTAGATTTGAGTTGGAGATCAAATAAGAGGTTCAGACGTGTGGCGAAAGAGATGTATATATGCTGTAAAAAAATATATTATCTTTTAGTGAGATAGGTATCTGTAGTAATTTATACATTTTTAAATGAATATTTGATAATGATATAGCAAATATTAATATTTTTATTCTCTATGAAAATAGGTATACAATAACATATGATAAGGATTTATTCAGGGATTAGACTTAGAAAAACAACAGTAATTGTATACAAATTATCAGTTACAAAGGTTTTTAATGAGCAACTACTTTAGTTGGAACTATATAATTAAATGAATGCATACATACATACACGCATGCACGCGCGCCCACAACCAAGACACACACGCACAGACACAGACACACACACACACACATATATATATATGTATAATCATATTTTAGATGAAACGTATTATCAGAGATCCTGGATATTTAGTCTTTCATTCTATCATGAGACACATTAACAGTTGTAAGAAGATTTTCTAAGACGCCCGTGACTTCAGGTCTACAGCTGCTGTGATAAAAAAAAATCAACAGCATGATGTTTTGGCAAAAAACGAAATTAGCGGTAAAGGAGTTTTAACGGTAGCTGAATAAGCAGCTAATCAGTCTCAAACTGCATGTGCTTGATGCGTAAATAGCCTTATTACGACACTTTCAACAACGCTTAATTACTATACTGCACTGCCGTAGTGCAGGCTTCAATTTCCTATATTATTGCAACGCTTTTCTGAAATCTACTGCTAAGTCTCCTTCAAATAGGCTCATCCCCTTCTAATATCTCAACAGAACTCAGGTATCATTTCCGCTATACCGCCTGTTAATTGGTTCAGTCTAATTTTGGGTAATAAATCTGTCTAGGAGACATTATCTTTAATTACGTACAGCTTATTTAACACTGTGTGCTCAAAGAACTTCGGCTCGTAAACACTTCTTTTACATGCTGGAATGAGAAGTAAATTACAAAACTGAATTTTGAAAACGTTTACCGTTTAACTTTGTCTCTCGACACATTTCAGACAGAAACTTAGTATTTATATATATATATATATATATATATATATATATATATATATATATATATATATATATATATATATATATATATATATATATATATATATATATATATATATCTATATATATATATATATATGTATACATATATACATATATATATATATATATACATATATATATATATATATAATATATATATATATATATATATATATATATATATATATATATATATATATATATATATATATATATATATATATATGTATACATATATACATATATATACATATACATATATATATATATATATATATATATATATATATATATATATATATATATATATATATATATATATATATATATATACACTGCTGGCCACTGTAAATGCAACACCCCGAAGGAAAGATGCAAATAACATGAAATTTACAACATACATTAG